>JAEIGQ010000136.1:600000-901778 GCA_018904275.1 Lordiphosa clarofinis
TGTTTTATCAAAATAAACTTAACTTTGTTTAACTAAGTTAAATTTTCCTTTTTTCGCACACAAAAAAAAATCTAATTTGCCGCCCGTCAAAAAAAAACCATACCGTGCAACTCTAGCTGCTAGACGGTTACGCGAGAACGGCGAACGAAGTCCGTACCCAATGCAGCCGCCTTGCATCCGCATCTGGCTTTCTTTCTACATCAGACGATATAAATAGACAAAGGTATCTGGGTGGTAATGATGCTGTGCTTGAAAATAATCTGGTCGACGCATTGTTCAATTCAAGCAACCGGAGGAAAAGTTGGTTAGATTTAAAATCTGTTTGTATCAGGCTGCAGCCACAACTTCCTGTCGCCAATTGTGCTTTCTTTCCCTTTATAAGTTATTTTAATTATAGCAATGTCGGAAGAATAACAAAAAATATACCAACATTTGAGCGGCTTCTCGTCATTACCGTCGGCGTTGCCAATTTAGTCAACTCAAGCTGGCAGCAATCGATTTACAAATTGCACAATAATTTTGCAAAAGATCGACGCAAAAATGATTTTTAATTAATTATTTTTGTTTTAAAACAAAAATCGACATTTTATACACTTTAAAACTAAATTCCATTTATTTTTAAATTCAAATGTTACAAGTTGGCACCACTGAATTACTAGTGTTTTGGTGAGTGCCAGGGAATGACAAATTTAACTAGCGATTTTTCTTTTTTCTTTCTTTCTTTATTGTCTAATCATCCTAACGCTACAAGTACACTACTTATATTTAGAGCGCTGGTCACAAAAGTTAATAAGTTGTAAAATAAATCATTTATAGTCCCTATCTTTAAACTAACAATTTAATACATATCTATGCTTAACATATAATAAACAATAATAATTAAAAATATTTTATTTATTTATTTACTTTTACTTTTAGTTTCAATGGTTTGTGGTTTGTAGGTGTGATTCTTACTTAGTCCTCAATTGCGTGGCGTTTCTTACAGTCTTAATTTCATGTGGTAGTCGGTTCCAACAGCGAACAGCATAGATAAAAAAGTGTTTTTCTGGTAGTGCAAGCAAACACAATATTATTTGTTCTCCTTGACATACTGAAATTAAGTTTCTGGTAAAGGTACGAAGGTTCATGAGTCCAAACTATTTTGTGTAAAAGAACTAGACTTCTCACGTCCATCCACGATTGCAGTGGTAAATTAAATATATTTATAGAAACGTCAGATATTTGTAGCGTGTGGGTACTAAATATTTTGATAGTCGAACGACCTGCTGACCTTAAGATCGGCTCGCTTCCGCGCATTCGACCTGGCTATGGAGGACTCGGGGCGTGCACTTATAGCTCTGCTCTTGTTGAGCTCGTCGGATGGGGTGGGGTTCTTCCTCATCCTACCATAGCGGACACACCACGACAATATTAAGTGCACTGTCAGGGAATATTAATTTATCAAACTTGGATCAAATGATGAGAAAATCGGTTTCTGGTATTTACATACTAAATCTTAAAGACTCGGACAGACAAGGGACTATTAAAGATAGATTGGCATAGGGGAATTAGCTGGAATTTAACCCCGATCTCTACCCTCCCTACCATGGCAACACCTACAGAAGTTGGTTTTGGGTTGCCCCTACTGCTACTAATAGCTGATATTTATGTTGGGTTTGGCTTTGGCACTTGGTTCGGCGACGGATCCATCAAAAACAAATAAGATTTCATTTCATAACAATTATTGCGCATAGTTTTATTCTTATCTTCTATTTTCGTATAAGTATCCATATCTATTCAGTTCATTCTTTTCTTTTTCATTTAATGTTTCATTCTACAGCTAGGCTTTAGGCAAATAAATGTAAATGTAAATAGGTAATGTAATTGTAAATGTAAGGATCGAACGTAAATCGTTAATTGTAGGCAACCATTGTATGTATGTTGCATTCAAAGATCAATTTTATCACAGCAAACTTACCAGGCACTGCCGTCGTTGAGCTCAAAGATGACTTGCTGCCAAAAAAAAGGGATTAACATGACCTGTTATACATACATGCATACTTGGCTTACTAAGGCTATAATTTATGTTCGAGCTTGAGGGCTGTTATCTCTATGCACTTTCAATTATTTACCAAAATTATTTAATCTAGGTATATATTACAATCTAGCCATAGTTGATTTAAGAAAAAAACCTAAGTAATTAATTTAGCAACTAAGTTCGTTGTCTTTCTTTCTGGGTGTATGTAGGTTTTGGGGGAGAAATCATTGATTTGGAGTCTTTTAGGGTCGCAGCCCAATTATCCGATAGCCACTTAAACACTTCTGGCCACTGTAGCCTCAAAAGAAAACTTTAAAATACGTTTGTAAGCACGCTTAAAAAAACAATGGGACACAGAGCAGCTCGTCATTTGATGGGCAATGCTGAATCCTAGGGTAGATAATCCTCTGGATCGTGCTGATCCAATCCGGCTCAAAATTATAGGGCATCCAGTTGGATTGAATTGCTCCAACAAATGCTACTCCACTAGTTCAACACTAGCATATTAATAGCAAGGCACCATCATTAAAGCCTGGCATAAGGAGGCACTGGCACAAGGCACTAAGAAAACAGAAAAATTAGATTTCTGCTGAATCACAACACTTTTTCCGTACCTGGCCAAAATGAATAAAACACAATTTCACTAAACGCTTTCCGACTGGCACAGCGTATTGAGGAAGGCTCTATCCAATGTAGGGTTTAATCCACAAATTAATGTACAGTTGAATGCAAATTTTTGGTTACCGCGTGGCCTTCTTGCATAACTTGCACATGGTCAATTTAGAGAAAAAATTAATATAATCTTGTACAAATGAATTAGGCGTGTGTGCTGCACCAGAGACGCTCGCTCAATGATCACGTCTCCCGAAGCTAAGCAGCTTCCAGCCTATGCTGACTAGCAGGCCGATTTCCGAAATCAAACGAAGCTACGGATCAAGCGTAGGAGGCAACATGAAACGGTTTAGTCGTACGATATGTTTATCCAAGGTGCAGGGAATAAGTATGTCTAAGTATATGTAAGTATTAAGTATAAGTAAGTATGTAAATGTAACGAGCTATACTATTAAATGCTACCTGAAGCTTTCTTTGGCTCTCTGTATCACAATTGTTAAAGACTAAAACTCTATAAAAAAGAACTGAAGTTAGCAAAGTTTTGGCTATCAGCAACCGAATTCTGACTGGTAGAAAGTTCATGGTCAGATATTGATTTCTAGTGATTTTTTTACAATGCTAATTAAAACAAAAGAGAAAGTCGGTCAAGCCCGACTATAACATACTCTGTACCTGGAGTAGAAGGTAAATGCAATGCTGGTGCTGCGATCATCTCTAAGTCTCTCTCTTTCTCTCTCTCTCTAAGATTGTGCAGTGTTAGTTGTGAAAGGGTGGGAGGGGGTGGCGGGATTTGCTCATAACTTGAGAACCGCTCATCCGATCTTTATCATTTCGGCAAATCGATACCTTTTGCTAATTTCTAACTACCTCTACGAATTGTCTATCTTCAAAAACTGTAGGAGATATAGCGTTTTTTCCAAATTCCGGGGGCTAGAATGGGCGTGGCAAAAATTTAAAATAAACTTGATCTGTATAAAGTATAAGAAGCATTTGTCCCATGTCAAACCAAACATGTCAATTGGCTTAAAGTTTGTACTCGGGGGTTTTCGGGGTTGGAGATCACGAATCCGAAGTCACAACTTAGAAAAACAAAATGGCGGATCCAATATGGCGGACAATTTCTTCGGAAACGTACTTGATTTGGCTGAAACATCGAAAGACCCGATTATCGATAATATCTCGATAACTGTTCGACAGATTTTTTTCATGTCGATTTTCGTGCTCAGCGGGCCAAAATACTTTAGAAAAAGTTGGTTTGGTGAATTGGGGGAGAGTGTTGTCGAGCAGTGTAAATTTGTAATGTCGCGACAATTGTCGCACAAAAATAATCACCGAGACTAAACCTGCAGCTAAAGGCAGTTAATTTTTGACTATGTGTTAAAGAATTGTCTAAATAACAATTTCCTATTCGTTTGAGAGTGGGATCTGCTGGGAGTTTTGACTAATTGCTTTTTTAACACGATTTTTCAGAATGTGACCGAAGATAACCTCTACTTTCATTAATGATTCACTATTTCATGTTAATAATCATTTTGAGCAATACGTTTCAATTATACTTACTTTCTAGGTTGTAATCCATTTTTCAGAATCCAAATCGGTTAATTTTTCGCGAATCTGTACGCTTCTAAGCGTTGTGTTGTTTTCGACGCACGACGAATAAACGATGAGGCACGCTCGATGTTCACGAATGCAGTTCATACCTAAGCCAGGTGGGGACACTTTCTCCTTATAAACGGTCAGAATACGAACTAGATATACCACTGTAACTATCAACAATAACACAGTGCAACAAATTTCCGAAAATTGTAATAACCTGGGTATTGGCATAGCGTACGCAGTAGAGCAGGTCGGGTATAGCATTTCCTCATACTTGGTTTTCCTCGGGGACCCCCAAAATCTGAACCGCTTTTTGCTTTTTGACCTCACTTAAATAGATATAACTCGCGAATGGACCGTCTGATTGCTCATAACCTTATCAACTCCGATAGCCACGAGAGAGATCTAAAGCATTATAATAAATGGTTTGACTAATTTAACGCGATGGCTGAGAAATGCGGCTTACAGAGTTGGCATTTTCAACTTTTTTTGAGAAATTTGTACTTTGACCATCACTGGTTTAACTATTTTATTCTATGCGATTTTTCCTTAGAGTTTGTAATAAAAGCCCATTTAATTCTCCGTCGAACGGTTGTTGTCCCAATGAATTTGGATACCGTTTGACGAAGTTATGCGCGATTTTCTGAGTACACATCGACAATCTAGTATTTTTTTTTAGTGTGCTAACATATTTATTTCTGCTTTCACATAATTGCCCCTAAAAGTAAACTCAGTTTTGATTTGGCGCCAGATTCAAATAATATTTTTAAATACTTAAAATGCATGTATCAACATTTTTTCGCAAATATTAACGGTCTCTGAATACTGTTATCTAGCATACAAATAAATTGAGCTATAGTGAGTAGATGTGGGCTGCAAGTGGTTGTTATTATTTTTTAATAAGCTGAAATTGGCATTTTTAACAAAAGAGCCGTGCACAGCAAGAATCGTATACAGGTAGGCACGGTTAAGGATTGTGAAAAGCAGATTGCTCTCATGGCGCAAGCCTTGCCCACGCCTGGACATATGTGGTCTAATGCAGAGAATTTAGCTGCGGGTTCTATTTAATGATGAACCCCTTTGGTACCTAAGAAATTACTTTTCAAGTCCACAAACAAGGCCCAATGATAACTGTCTAACCACGATTGTAGAGAACCGCGATAAAATACCATGGATGACCAATGATGAAGAATATAAAAATCACTATAACAGGATGGACGAATCATTAAATACCAAATAAAAACCAAAGTGGAGCACGCCAAGTAAAAATGAGAAGAAAGTGACATCAGCTTGCACTTAAGCAGCGATGGGTAATGCATAGCCCGCTTGGGCCGCGACGCCCGGCCCGTTATCCTGTCTGAAAACTCAGAGCATATATTGCCTTCTTTTGAGGCGAGGACCCGCACAAGCTGACGTCGCAACAAGTGTAATTGGCTCGATTTGAAGTGAGTTAAAACAAATAAATTCAAGAGTGTCGACGAAGCCCGCTTAAGCACACAGCGCAGCATGTGCAGTATGGGCGACCTTAACTCGCTTATAAGGGTGGTTTGTGCTGTTTCTACAAAATAGCTTAACTCGCCGCAATAGGTAACATTATTGGAGAGCGTTAATCTTGGCCCAGAAATCGTGGAGCATTTAAGTTTATATATATTTGCATTTTAAGTCCTTAAAAATATTATTTGAATCTGGCGCCAAATCAAAACTGAGTTTACTTTTAGGAGCAATTATGTGAAAGCAGAAATAAATATGTTAGCACACTAAAAAAAAATGCTAGATTGTCGATGTGTACTCAGAAAATCGCGCATAACTTCGTCAAACGGTATCCAAATTCATTGGGACAACAACCGTTCGACGGAGAATTAAATGGGCTTTTATTACAAACTCTAAGGAAAAATCGCATAGAATAAAATAGTTAAACCAGTGATGGTCAAAGTACAAATTTCTCAAAAAAAGTTGAAAATGCCAACTCTGTAAGCCGCATTTCTCAGCCATCGCGTTAAATTAGTCAAACCATTTATTATAATGCTTTAGATCTCTCTCGTGGCTATCGGAGTTGATAAGGTTATGAGCAATCAGACGGTCCATTCGCGAGTTATATCTATTTAAGTGAGGTCAAAAGCAAAAAGCGGTTCAGATTTTGGGGGTCCCCGAGGAAAACCAAGTATGAGGAAGTGCTATACGCGACCTGCTCTACAGCGTACGCTATGCCAATACCCAGGTTATTTCGCATTGTAGCACTGTGTAATCAATAAAAAATATTTTGTTTTCCGAAATTTGGCCAGCTTTTGGGATTTGGGACCATAGTGGGACAGAAAAGTAATATTTCAAGTAGGATCCGAGCTGCTGCCACTAAATTATAGACAACATATAAGCGACGGGAAATGTATGCTTTGCAAAATGAGCTCCAGAGAGGTTACCTTTCATTTCCTTCCAGAATGCCCATTTCTGGGACAACTACAATATAAAAATATTTCGGAGAAGAGTTATTCACTATGGAAAAAACAAGAGATCGACTCAACGGCTTAAATGGGATGACAATTGCGGCTTATCTCTCTGCTGCTTTTACTATTCTCTTTATATTATTTACGTAGTTTAAAATTGCATTTTCAGCCCAACAGGGACTTGCTAAGCTTCTTATAATTAAACTTATAATTTTTCGCACAAGAGAAAGGGACCTACAGTTTAACGCCGAATCCGAACGGAAAAGTTTGAGAAGCTATTCATGGCTAGTTACTTTAAAAAAAATTTTAAAAAAAGAACAGCAAAATGTCGAGAAAAAAAATCCTACGTGGATCGATAGCCATAGGTATTTTCGATTTACTCTTAAAATTTCAGATCGATCGGTTAAGATTTGCTTGAGTTATGTGTCCGGCCACGGAAAATAAGGTCTACGGAGAAATGATACACGACCGCCAATCGAAAACCATTTCGAGTAAATGTATCACACTATAATATCTCCTTCACAATTCGAATAGCCCTTCCATTTGGCCAAAAAAAAATTCTGAAAATCCACTTTTTTTTTGAGCTACTTAGATGTCCCCCCTTGAGTTAGCTGACAGCGCATGCTATCTTTTTTAGAGATTATAGATATTGCGGATTTAAAAGTGATTGTCAAATGTTTTTAAAAAGCTTAATCATTTGTAGGCCATATTAATATTTATTTAAGATTTTGTTGCTCTAGCTATTATCATAGCCTCTAAATTTTTCCGCCTTGTTACTCAATGCAGTGTTTTGCTCCTTAATTCTTTTTACAGGTGAGAACAGAACAGCAGAAGCCTCAAATTTCCATAACTCTTCAACTCAAAAAGGGGTGTCGCTTTTTGAGAATATGGCTTGTGTCAGTGGATGTTTGGATATCCCATATGGTACATCTGAATACGGAACTTCAACGTCTATTTTCCAGCATACACCGAAAGCAGTTATGCCCCCTTATTTGCATCACCTAATATCTGTTCAAGGTAATAACTGTTTATCATATATCAATTTAACAGGAAAATTAAAATTTATAAATTTTAACTTCAAGGAAAGCGATTCAGAAAACAAGGCATCGACCGAAAGCCACGCCAGGCTTACAGTGCAACGCAGCTAGATCGGCTTGAAAATGAGTTTAAGCTTGATAAATATTTGAGTGTAAGCAAACGGATGGAGTTGTCAAAATCCTTGACACTAACTGAAGTTCAAATCAAGACTTGGTTTCAAAATCGCCGTACGAAGTGGAAGAAGCAGCTAACGTCAAGACTTAAAATAGCTCAGCGGCAAGCTCTATGCAATAATAACGTATATCTTCCACCCGTTTCTACGGCTCCTTCAAATATTTCAACGCTTTTGGGAACTTCAGTTTTTCATCAAACATTTTACCCTTCACCGCAATTTTGCATAGTTAAGCCTTTTCCATATATTAATACTGTACTAGAAAGTCAAACACAAGGAAGTTGCAACTCCAAGTTTAACGATGAGACTTAGAACCACTTTCTCATGTTCCTGTTTTTGCTCAAAATGAGCCAAGCACACTCAGTAAGTCGACCTAGATTTTTAAAACAGAAACATGAGAAATCGGAACTTCATTAATTATTAAATAATAATTTTAATAAAGATTCACTTATTTCCACCCCGATTTGCTTCTTTGATTTAAAAAAAAAAACAAAAATCATTCAAATAAGATAAAAAATTTCCACTAATAACGGCGAAAAAGTCCATATATGGGTGCGAGTATGGGAATACTCCGCATAACCATGGCGCAAATCAAGCCTAATGAGAAGGCAATATTAAAGGTCAATATGTGTAACCACGCCATGCAGGAAGCCGGGCCATCATAAGGAAATGATGTGCAGCGGTACACGACGTCTACACATGCTACCGAAACTGTCAGTTTTGGCTCTGCTAGGCCAATAAACGAATTGGGGAAACTATTGGATTCACTTGCCGGCAAATTAATTTAAGATATTCAAGAATCTAGTAAATGCTTAAATTATTTCTACACTGACGAAATATTTAAGCGCAAATCCATAATTGAAGTTCTGCTGAAGGCATTAGAAGAAAGGCATACGAAGCAAAGGAGAAGATTTTTGATCTGAGAGTTGAGGCAATGACGATAATGGAAATGCTGGATGTCAGAAGACAGCGACTTATAAAATTAAACGCGGTGAAGCTATTTCCACATCTACCTGCTGCGCCAGCGACACAAATGACGACATTTAGTTGAAACTCCAAAGATAGGCCAACATTTTTTATCAATGGTTTAAGCAGGTAATCCACGAGAGGGTAGACTTGGGGGATGCCATTAATATTATTTCCTAAGCGAGTACCTAAAAGAGGAAGCAACAAATTCACTTACTTCCTCACTCAAGCAAGAACCTTCTTATTACACAACTGCTTGGGACCGTATATGTATGATAAATGAAGAAGATTGCTGGAAAGGATATCCAGAACAGAAAGTCACAAGACCACATCTGGAACCCGCAGGTACGCCATTAAGGAAAAAACCTACAACTCGCAAGGAGCCGACTTTCCTTTTGTTCAAAGTTACCCCGAGGCGTTTAAATAAAGATCATCTGCGAGCGGCTGATGCTGCTAATATTGCCCAGGAGGTACCTTCATAAATTCTGGCCGAATCGGAGGTTGCCAACAAATGCGCTGGGCCAGCAACCGAGTTCCAACAACTAGAGATAAAGATGAGGTCAGCAACAAACACGGTTAATTTGCCGAGCAGATCAACGGGCAAGTACTGAAGGTGGATCGCACTCAGCAGTAGAGAGTGTCCGCCATGGAGAAGTGTAGTTTTCAGTATTCTTTAAACCTTTGACTCCGCTCCTGTGGTAGTTTGCTTTGAGTTGTCTGTCTGCCATCTGCAGTGAATCTCTCTCTGCATTGTTCTCGCATCCGCATCGTACGACTCAAGCAACCAGACGTGTCAAGAGTTAAAACTTTTTGAATAAATTGTCAATGTGCAGTGAATAGAATTTATTCCCCAATTGTTTTAAGGCCATATCGGCAGTGGAACCCTGTGTGCAATTTCAAGAAAACTGAGGTGACTTTTGTTCATAGAGTTGTTTGATTTGTGAGTTGCCTAAGTTTTGTGTGTTTTCTTAGATCTCAGCATCGACGATACCCAGGTTACCGGCGTCTTGTCCTGCGCTGCGCTGTACGCTTTTCAACGAATAACCTTTGGCAGCGTCGCTAACCTCACCTACAACGGTATACGTGACCTCTTACATACATATATGTATTCGATTTGCTGGATTCAGTGATGTGCCGCGTGGCAAAGCACATGCCTCAGCAAACATAACCTCCATTCTCATCAGCTCATTCTGATAGTATTTTCTAAACGTTCTGGAACTTCCTTGATTAATGCACAAGTGAGTTAAAAAATTCTTGGAATTGAGATTTAAATAAATTTAATGGCTTGGTCTATCGGATGAAACTGCTCACCAACATCATTCATTGTCAGGAAGTGGACAGATAGTTCGTGATTAAGTTATTTCCTTTTTTTGTTGCGAGTTGGTAAGGAAAGTGTGTAGATGGGTCATTCTTTTTCAAATTGAACGATCTCAAAATTGAACATTTGTTGTTTCAATAAACAAAAAAACTAAAATTAGAATTTATAAACAATTTCAAAAATCGTCAAAAACGAAAAAATAGAAAAAGGGTATTTTAAAAACGTGATATCTGAGGTTTGGTTTATTGGACAGGTGTCAGGTTGAATTTGGTGAAAAACATTTTACTGTATCTACCCAAATTATAATTTGATTAATTTTTAAACAATTTCATAATATTAAGTAGTGTAGTCGACAACCCTGCAAGGAAGAAGCTGCGCTAATTTTATGCTCGCGGGAAAAATTCATAAAAATTAATTCTATTGGTGTATATTGTTGTGTGGGTACTACAAGTACTGCCGTCGAGTCCCAACCAGGGTCAGCTCACGTCTGGCGGAAGCCTAAATTAGCGTCAACAAACGGAGCACCCAAAGCCAATACAAACGCAGTGAGTCTCAAAACAACAACAAAAGTACTGCCAGCTGAACATCCACGGCAAAAAGCGCGAGTTTGGACTTCGGACCCCAACTTAAAATCAGGTGGCATCAGCTGTTGTCAACAAAGGGCTGTGTGTTAAAGCTTCAAAAGTATAGGAAAACTAAAGCATACTTCTAGGCGAAGCAAACAAATAATCACTATGCCATTAAAAAGAACGCCAACGAATTCGCTCGCTAAGCGACCACATCGAAGACATCTCCTGATTAGCTTGTAGCTCGAATGACAGTTCAAGAACTTATGCAGGCCATGAAGGAAACCGTGGAATGCACACTAGAGGAAAAGTTTAAAGATATGGTGACTAAACAGGATCTTGAGGTCGCCATGGGTCGCCTAAATGAAGTGGCTGCTAAAACAGATCATCTTGTAGCTGAAAACCAAGAGCTTAGAGAAGAGATAGAAGAAATGAAAGCTAGCAAAGATGCTGCAGACCGGCCCATATCACTAATGGCGGAGGCGATCAAACGACGAAATATTATTATTAAAGGCATCGAGTCAAAGGAATCTGCGTATGAGGCGTTCAATCTGTTGGCAAAGAATACTCTGAAAATCCCGACCAGAATAATCATTGAGCACGAAAGAAAACTGTACGATTCGGATGGGAAAATGGGTATACTTGTGGAATTATGTTCGTCAAGCATGGTACATGATCTCCTTAAACACACCAGAAAGTTAGGAGGAACACAAGTATCCGTTGAACAGGACCTCACTAGCGAACGGCTTCTGCAAAAGAAAGCAATGCTAGCAACACGCAAAGATCTCTTGAGCATTAATTAAAACAGGAGAGTACAGATTCGCAACGATAGAATGCAAATTGACGGGAAATGGTTCTACTGGAACAAGGACAGAGATCTCATGAGTCAGAGGAGCGATGCAGAAGGGCAAGCAGATCTATGGGGAGAGTCTTAAGATTAATTTACATTTTAATGAAATTTTAAAACAATTAGATGTAAAAAACTAAGAGGGGTCAGTCGGAGAATACAAGAAAAAGCAAATATCAATAATTTAAAAAACTTATATTATAAAACTAACACAGAAAAAGCCAATAGTTTGAATCAAGAAATAAACATATTATCCTACATGGCCTAGAAAACAAAATAAAAGATACTCAGTTCTTCGAATATGTAAAGTCCTATGAAATATTTATCCTTATAGAAACGCATGTGTTGGACGAAAATATATCAAAATTTTCCAAGTATTTTAGCGGGTTTCTCAAATTTTGGCAGAGGAATAGGAGGTACGTGCCCTATTACAACATATTGCTTTTAGTTTAACATAATTCAGCTAAAAATAAAGTAGACGAGTTTTAATCGACTTGGTTTTGAACCGTCTGTCGATCACCTTACACTTATCCAGTGCTACTTCGGTTAATACACCTGGCTGCCCGGGTCGTCCCCAGATACCAGATCGTTCGCCTTGTAGTATGGAGTAGTGGTTTGGTGTTACAATTTATTACTATTCTTATTGTATAGATTCTAATTTGCCGTCAGCTAATATTGAAATTTAAACTATCAACTAAAAGTGAATGTTTTGTAAATTGTAAATTTTGTGATTGTATGTGGATATGTTTAAAAAGTTTCAGTTTGTATCAGTCTCCTATAGTTTAGTGCATGTTTTATATAGTTCACGAGTGCAGTCCAATTCGATCCATTTAAAATGTTTATGGTTCCCTGATGTGTCAGTTGTAATCTGTTTAGGTGTAACTTTCTGATTTCCTTCAAAACGGGGCATATGGCAACAAAATGAAAGGTGTCTTCAGGTGTCCTTAAATTACACAGGTCACATTGGCTGTTGGTTCGGTATGGCATGGCGTTTAGTTGCAGCATTTCTCTTCGTGCTTTGCATATTAGCGATATCTGCCAGATTTTGAAATCGTCAAGGATGTAGTTAGCATCATTTAGGTTGTAGCGTAGAGTTTTATAGATTGCTCTCGTAGAGCTTTGACTGGCCTGAAATTCAAACCTCCTCATGGCTGTGCAGTTTATTTGCTCTAGAATTTTCATGTGCGCTAAATCCCATGAGCTTGAATCTGATATATCCAGAGCTATTCCATGATCGTTTGCCAGGCACTGATATTTTAAAAAAAACTGACTTGTTTTGCTTTGCAGATATTTTGCGATTTTTTTTTTTTGGTAACTTGGTATCCGGCTCCGTCATTATTTTTCTTATATATGAAAAGTGTGTCTGCAATGCTTCAGTGTGTAACAGCGACAGTCCGGTTTCAAGGTGAATTGCGTAGTTAGGTGTACTTCTGGGTAACTGAAAGATATTTTTTATGAAGTGACGCCACAGTTTCTCTGTTTCCTCATAATACGTATGTCCCCAAATTTGCGACGCATACAACATTATCGCTTGTATTTTACACTTGGTAGTACATTTTGTCTGCCAAGAAAGGAGTTCCAAGTGCTATTTAGGGCGATTTTTGCGTCAGATAGTTTCTGCTGTAGATGGCTGGAGTAATTTAAATTTTGCGTTATTGTGTGTTATTGTGTCCGAGTTATTTAAACTCTTTTTCGACCTCCAAGAGTTCTCCATTTAAATCTCATTTTGGTTGTTTGCTGCGCGTCCTCTTCCATCACGGATGACCAGCACCTTGGTCTTATCAATATTTATTAGTAGGTTCCAACGTTGGCAGTAAGAGAAGAGCGAGTCAATCATCTCCTGTAATTTGTGAGGTGAGTCTGCCATTATCACCATGTCATGAGCATACATTAAAACTTTTATGGTTTGATTGGCAAAGGTAATACCACCTGGGAGAACATTTGTTATGTCGTTTATATAGAGTGAAAAAAGCATTGGACTGAGTAGACATCCTTGTTTCACCCCTGTGTTGTTGCCAAACCAATCTGAGAGCTGTTCTTCATTCCATACGGCAGCTATGTTGTCTGTGTACAGATTCCGAATCAAGCTAAGAATTTTAGACGAGACTCCTAACCGGCTGAGCTTAAGCAAAAGGTTTGTTCTGTTTACTGTATGGACAGCGGCTTTGAAGTCGATGAAGCATAGATACATCTTTTGTTTTCATTCAAGATAGAACTTTGTTATTGCTGTTAGTGAGAATACACTATCCACCGTTGAATATCCACTTCTAAAGCCGGATTGAAATTCGCTTATCACATTGTTCTCATTCACCCATGTGGTGAGCCGCTCCAGTATAACTGATGTGAATACTTTCGTTAGGGCGTTTAAACACGATATCCCTCTATAATTGCTCGCTAATTTGGGGTCACCTTTTTTAAAAAGCGGAAAGATTACACTCTTTTTAAAACTAGACGGTACTTCAGCGGCGTTAAATATCCTGTTGTATTCGTCAGTTAGTGTGTTCAATAATTCGGGCGGGGCGAACTTTAGAAACTCAACCAGAATCCGATCTTCACCGGGAGCTTTATTTATTTTTGCTCGTTTCACTGCAGAGCTGAGTTCTGCCAAACTTATCGGAGCATCAAGTTGTTCATTTGTAATAAGTGGAAATTGGATATTTAATCTGTTGCCTACCGATGGGTTATACAACAAGCCGGAGAAATGAGATGCTAGATCTGATGCGCAACACTTTTTACATTTTATATTTGCTTCTCGGTAAGATGACATTGCAGTGCTATTATTATGTGCTCTTGCGACCTGTCGTAGGTGGAACGAAAGTTGTCTGGCTTCCTCACACTCTGCATCAAACCAGGGCTTAACGAAGTTTGTTTTGCGTTCCTTTTGTACACTCTCTGCTGCGTCTTTTATTGCTTTATTAAGGGTATCAAAGCGTTCCTCATTTTCGTCTTGAAAACTATCCAGGCTTTGTAATTTGTTAGAAGGCGCGTCTCGTATCTGGTTCTGAGGCCTTCTTTCCAGCACAGTCTTGGTAACAGTTGGTGTTTCTGGGCTTGATCTATTTCAGGTGCCTCCATTTACACAACAATTGAGAGAGGCAAGTGGTCTGATAGCATGTCTCCGTTTACAGCCATGTCCTTCACACATCGATGCCATGCTCCTCGCAGCATATAGTAATCGATTGTAATTGCCCTGTCCTCCTTTAAATGTGAACTCTCCGTCGGGGTCATTTGTTGTCCTTCCATTAAGGATTAGCAGATTTGTTGATTCGCACATCTCCAACAGTTTTGCTCCTTTTGAATCCGTGATTTTGTCTTTTCCCAACCGTATCATTCCGTCGTGCGTACTTTGTGACATGTTTGATTGGGTAAGAGCTTGGCTCGTCCCTATTCTGGCATTTAAATCCCCGACCAGTGTAGGTTGAAATTCGAAAAATAGTTTTCAAAAATGTTTTCATTTCTTTCTTCGAAAGTTTCAAACAGAACAGCTATGTCAAATCCGTTTACAAATTCAAAAAAATTTCGGTGAGGCAATTTGTTTTTGAGACCGGAAATGTTGAAGGCGAGAATCTTTATGGTATTTTTATCGACATAATTTTGACTGACGGCTCTTACATTAACAGTTGGAGAATACAATGGGTTTCCTACGACATACGGGTTTGATGATTTGAAATTGTTGTCTAAAGGTACATTTTGGGCGTCCGACTGGTTTTTTCTAGTTTCTAGTAGTCTTAGTTTTTTTAGATATTAGTTTGGCATAAAAAACTGTAACTAATATCTAAATTATTAATTATAGGTCCATACAGTTGTGTTAATTCTATGTCTGCTTTTTGTCCGTCGCTCATTAGCTCATTTTTTTCGTTAAATCGGAACCATTTGTTGGCAATACACATACTGTCATTTCTAATTATAATTTTGTTTTTCTGACTGATGCTTGCAATAGTTTTCTTCAGTCTAAGCAGTAGCCCTTTATTGAATTGTCTTTGTGCTCCCAAATCCTTTTCTACGTACAGATTTGTTCCTGCTAGATTTCTAGAGTTTTTGAGTACGTTTAGGGCCAATTCCCTCGAGTCCATAGTAGCAACTACACTTAGTTTGCTTGATCGGTCGCTCAATACTCGGACATCATTTACCTTCACATAATCGTGTGACAGTTTCTCCTTGCACAGTCTTTCTACAGCTGCTTTGGGTTCGCAATTATTTTCAAGGCCTCTGAACAAGACATTCTTTTCTTTGCTGTAGTCTACAACCCTGTTTAACTCCTTCCTTTCAATTTCTTTGCTTGCCTTAAGGGGGCACATCAAAGTAGCTCAAAAAAAAAAAGTGGATTTTCAGAATTTTTTTTTGGCCAAATGGAAGGGCCAATCGAAAATTTGTGAATGAGATATTGTAGTGTGATACATTTACTCGAAATGGTTTTCGATTTTTTGTATCAAAAACAATATGGCGGTCGTGTATCATTTCTCCGTAGACCTTATTTTTCCGTGGCCGGACACATAACTCAAGCAAATCTTAACCGATCGATCTGAAATTTTAAGAGTAAATCGGAAATACCTATGGCTATCGATCCACGTAGGATTTTTTCGATATTTGGCTTACTTTTTTTTTTTAATTTTTTAAGATTTTTTTTGTTTTTTAAACGCATTTTTTGTTTTCAAAAACTCACCATTTCGCCAAAAATCAAAATATCGAAAAAATCCTACGTAGATCGATAGCCATAGGTATTTCCAATTTACTCTTAAAATTTCAGATCGATCGGTTAAGATTTGCTTGAGTTATGTGTCCGGCCAGCTGAAAAATAGGGTCAACGGAGAAATGATACACGACCGCCATTTTGTTTTTGATACAAAAAACCCGAAAACCATTTCGAGTAAATGTATCAAACTATAATAACTCATTTACAAATTTTCGATTGGCCCTTCCATTTGGACAAAAAAAAATTCTGAAAATCCACTTTTTTTTTTTTTGAACTACTTAGATGTCCCCCCTTAAGTTCATCCAGTTCACGGCGTAGTTCTCGGTTCTCTTACTGCAGAGTAGTGATTTGGTTCGATACCGATGCCTGCAAAGCGCCAATGTCTTCCTTTGTCGCCATTACGGAACCAATTGATGCAAGTTTCTCATTAAAGTCATTTTTGGTCTCTCGTATGGCATTCATGATATCACCTAATGTATATTCTTTCGCGGCGCTCACTCCCATATCTCCTCGCAGCCTCTTGACCGATTGCAATGCCACCGATCTAGTTTCCTCTGTACGTGTCACCGGTGAGCGTTGAACCCCAGCCATATCTTCTATCGACTTTCCGCTGATTTAGTTGCAAACCCGACAAGAGCTTGGTTCTAATCCACAGTTTTTTAGTCACAGAAGCTTTTCCGCTGCTCAGCTGTTTTGGCTGTTTTTGCTTTTTTGGCTTGTTAGTTGCGGGCTGACTGCCAAAACACAACAGCTGTTCGACGTATATTTATTTGGTCGTGAAAGTGAAAACTCTCTTACTTTTCCTTAAATTTGGCGCAATTTCGTAAATTTCTCCCTTAACAAGGTGCTTTGTGGTATTGGTGTGTTGTGGCAAATAAGTTTTAAATGTTTAATACCTTCAGAGTTTCGTCGTTTTACATAGACGTCTCTTCCTCGTTGTGGTGGTACGCGGCCTGTGTAACTTTTGTATACGGCTAATTAAACTTTCTTGCAGGTGGACTCGCAGAGTTCAACAAACAGGAGCGGTTATAAACACGTCTGACTCGCACAACAACTCTTGAACTCTCGCTGAAATTGGTCTTGGTATAAAGCACTTTGAAAACTCTGGTAACCATAATTCACAACAAAATTCAATTAATCATAGCATTCGTATGGCAGCTATATGATATAGTTATCCGATCCGCGCGATGTTGACATTTTTGGAAAGCTTGATGAATATAAAGCACAATTGTCAAGTTTCAATCAAAAAGCTCTAAAACTGACTGCGTTGCAAAGCTTTCTTTAAGGGTATCTTTTAATTTGTTTATAACTTCAAAAATTGATATCTTTTAAACTATAAAAGTCTCCATATTTTTGAAAACACCGTTTTTTAAGTTATTTTTAGGGCAATAAATTGTTTATCCTTAGAAGCTGTATCATGGTGGTTAACACATAGAAAAAATTATAAACAATTTTTAGCAACAATTACTTAATATAATATTATTAAATAATTTAAAAATCTATAAATTTATAATTTGAGTAGATACAGTAAAATTCTTTCTACCAATATGTTGAGACCTGTCCGATGAACCAAACCTGAGATATCCCGTTTTTAAAAAACCCTTTTTTTCCCTTTTTTTGTTTTTGACGATTTTTGAAATTGTTTATAAAATTAACAAAAATTTTTTTTGCAAAACCGCAAATCACGTTTCGGTGGGAGTGTCGAGATCTAATTTCGGTTTTTTTGTTTATTGAAAAAAAAATGTTGACTTTTGAGACTGTTCGATTTGAAAAAGAATGACCCATATATAAGAGGAATTAATTGGGAAGCGATTTTCGAATAGTGGAAGACTTCCTTGCAGAGTATCAACCTGATAATACCATTATAATCGCCGATCTAAATGTCAGGGTTAGATATGCCTTCCCTTGGAAACTCATCAGGGCGCAAATCCAAAGATAAAGGTGCTACCAGCAATGGAAAATATTTTATGGAACTCTGCGACGATAATTGCCTTATTGTGCTCAATGGACTGACCAAAGGTGATAAACTGGGTGATTTCACATATTTAAGCACTGTTGGTAGATCGACAAATGATATTGTTGCAGCACCGCATTATGCCCTGAAAAGTATATAAGATTTTAGTGTGGAAAAGCAGAGTTGGTCGGATCACCCGCCGTTAAGGCTGAAAGTGTCCTTACAAGGAATAGACAGAACAAAAAAACTTAACATGCTCCCAAAATACATTTGGAGACCGTCTATGGCTAAGCATTCCCGCGTTTTGACATCTTTGGCAGTTGGATGCGAACTGCTTGAGCTTAGAAAAAAAGAGGTTATAAAAGCCGCTGTCCCTATACCAAAAGAACCCGTTTTCCAAAGTAAACAGAAATGGTTTGTAGTAGTAGTAGTAGTAGTAGTAGTTTATTTTCCAGTTTTGGCTTGGTTAATTTACCGTTAGCCTTCTATTGTAACATAATATAATTATAATGGACTTAACAATTTTTCCCTATTTATATTTTAAACTTAAAAGTCTTCTAGTATAATATTTTTTCTGTAACTTATTATAGCTTTGATGAACTTCGCAAAATCCTGCCAGTTTTTTCCATTGAGTAGCTCAATTGCCTCCTTCTGTTCCAAATAACTTTTATTAAAGTATTTTACCCTATATTCCGCCAGGATGGGGCATAATGCAATGATGTGAATAATGTCTTCTCTCGATCGCGTATTACATAAGGTGCAGATATTATCGCTGTAGTGGGGTCGGTATCCCAGTGGAAGCAATTCGCATCTGGTTTTGAAGATAATTCCAATAGTTTCCGTGCTATATTGTTCACTAAAATAGTTGTTTGTGCCAAGGTTGTAGTTGAGCTGTCTGTACCATATTCTCGATTCGCTTCCTCTGGCTTGAGCTTCACACTGAGATCTATTATTCTTGTCTATCGCAACAAGCACCGCATCCTGCGCCGCCTTCCATTCTTCAGTATTCAAGACATCACACTCTACATTGTGTGTAATAAAGAGCTGCTGCCAAGTTTTGAAGCACTGCGTTTTCTCCCTTAGCATTTCTAGCGCCACTACTTTCGGCAGGCGATGTTGCGGCAGTCCCATAATTTTATTTATGTACCTGAAGTGAGTTGTCAGCGTGTTGAGATACATCACAGATAGGCCTGTTTCAAGATATAGTGCATAGCTTGGGGAGTTCACAGGCAGTCGAAATAACTTTTTAAGGAAGTTTCTCATTAGTTTTTCCACGTCATCGTAACTTTGATGTCCCCATACTTCAGCGGCATACAACATTATCGCTCTTGCAGTAGCCTGGAAAAGCTGATATTTAGCCGAATTTGCAATGCCTTTTTCCCCATGAAACTTTTCCAAGTACTGTTCACCGCCATTGTAGCATCCTTCAGTTTACGGTTAAGATGTGTTTTAAAGTGCATGTTTTGTGTTAGTGTTACTCCCAAGTATGTGTATTCTTTAACAACCTCCAGTGCGTAGCCATCGAGCATCCATCTTTCATTTTCGGGGCGTCGCCCTCTTCCATCTCGCACAACCATTATTTTTGACTTTTCCTTATTTATTTCTAAGCCCCATTGTCGACAATATCGCACTGTCTGCTCAATCATTCGTTGCATTTCACCAGCAGTCTCCGCCATAATCACCATATCGTCTGCATACATAAGCGCTTTGCATTCCATACTGCCTATTTGTAAACCGCCTGATAAATAAGTGTGCAGATCATTTATGTATAAGGAGAATAGTAATGGACTTATTAGGCATCCCTGCTTAACTCCTGTGTTAGTGTCAAACCATTCCGACTGCTCACTTCCATCCCATACGGTTGTTCTGTTATTCTGGTACATGCTTCTCAAAACGGCTATCATCTTAGTGGATATACCAACGTTACTCAATTTGTACATCAAGGATTCTCTGTTTATAGTGTCAAAGGCCGCTCGAAAGTCCACAAAAAATAGAAATAGCCTTTTCTTCCGTTCAAGGTACATATTGGCAATGTTGGACAGTACGAAGATACTATCCACCGTCGAGTATCCTTTTCGGAATCCGGCTTGGCATTCGTTGAGTATATTGTTTGTGTCTACCCAGTCTGTCAGTCTCTTTTGAAGAACCGCCGCAAATATTTTTAGCGCCACATTTTGGAATGAGATACCTCTGTAGTTACTCGGAAGATCGGGGTCTCCTTTCTTGAATATTGGGTAGATAATGTTCTGCCGGAAGGAGTCTGGCACCTGCCCGTTATCGTATAATTTATTGTATTCCTGTGTTAAGGCCTCTATAAATGGGTGTGTTGCGTTTGAAATGGTTTGATCTGGAGTGCTTCTTGAGGCGTAAGAAAGTACTGAAACTTCTAATTAAGTGTGTAGCTTATGGAGAAGATAACATAAGAAAAGACTATGTCGAGAAGAATAAAAAATACCGACTACTATGTATGAAAAAAAAAAAGATAGGTACTGGCAGCGGCTGGAGGGCAAGGGCTGGTGGTAGCAGGAGAGTTAAAAAAAGCCACTTCCAGACAGGAAACAACATCTCAGCATCGGACTTTCAGAGCTATTTTTAAAATCTACCGAGCCCAGAACAAACTGCAGCGGACATTATTTTTGGCAGAAACTTTGCAACAGATGATTTGTTGGATACGCATATAACCAGGACCGAAATATTGAAAATACTGGATCAAGTAAAGCAGATCCAAGCTCCAGGAAAGGAAAGAATTCCCTACGAATTCTACATATATGCCCCAATGGATTTCATTGACTCACTGGCTGAAGTCTATAATGACATGCTGGATTCAGGACGGATTGAATAAAACTGTACAACAAGTGTCGTATTCCCAATTTTCAAAAAGGGTGACCAAGACCTACCACAAAATTACCGAGGGATATCTTTTATAAACAGTATAGCGAAAGTATTTATGGGCATTTTAAACAGCCGACTAACAAACTGGGTTAGGTGTCATGAGAAGATAAAAGAATATCAGGCCGGCTTCCGAGAAAAATATTCGACTGTGGACAATATATACAACCCAGCAAGAAATCGATACCGAAAGTCACCAATACAACTACACATTTTTGAATTCAGTAATACTATCACACATGGGTTTCAGTATAATTTACGTAGGTCTAACATGACGCCTAACGGCTTGGCAAATTCTTCTTTTTTTAGTTATTGTTGCAGTTAGGCCTAACGTAAGTTATAACTGGGACGATAATCAGCTGATTAGTTCTTGAGAACTTTGGTCATTTCTCGCGTGGTCGTCGAAGTGAAAAGTTGGTGAGTTCAATGGTGGAAGGATGTTGGCTCAAATGCTTGAATTTGAGCAACGTTTGAAGCAAAATAATTTTAAAGACGCAGTGGTAATTCTCAAATTAAAAGAATCGTGAACAAAAAACAAACACTTTAATTTGAAGACACGTCACTGACGTGTGCATCCGATTTTAATTAAGATGGAAGACATGGCAAGCGAATAGTTAATTAATTATTAATATTTAATAAAATACTCTCAGGTAAATATTACTTTATAGCCGCTTTTATATCACATTTATTTAATCCCTCTTCAGATTTGTTTGGCAAAGATGATTTTGCAAAGGAAATAAGACAATCTACCGTCTTACAGCAGGCACAACAAAAGATGCACACATTACTTAATTATTTACATTAACAATGTCACATAATGTAAAAAACCATGATGCGAATGTTAAATAAAATGGCAAATTATTAGTTTTACTTTTCCCAGTATTTATATTTCTTAAAAATGTATAATTATTGCATAGGTTAGTACTACCGAATTTACTTACCAGTTAGAGCTACCAGTTATAGTCCTAATACAAATACTCAAACCAAAACCGTTATTAATACCAGTTAGCTCACAGGCTATCTAACTAGTAGGACTAACCTCACACGTACGCTCACCGATAGGTCGACTTTCGGTTAGAATCTTCCCGACGCCCATTTGCGTTTGACCAGAAACTTTCCGTATTTTAACGGTTAGCTATAACAGTTAACTGACAAGTATTTACCAGTTAGATTTCTTGCTGGGAATTTAATATCCATCGTATATCTGAAACGGGAGGAGAAAAAGAAAGTATACACCTTCTTTGTTGATTTTCGGGCTGTCTTCGATAAAATCCCACGAAAGCTGATAATGTACAAATTATATTCGATGGGAGTCTCGACCAAATTTCTGAACGGGCTGGAGAATATATATGCAAATACGAAGGTGGCAGTCTGGACAGGCAAGGAACTATCAGAGTATTTCGAAACCAGTATCGGTGTGAGGCAGGGCTGTCTCCTTTCGCCCCTATTGTTTGCGCTCTTCCTTGACGACCTCCATGATTTCATAGGGGGCGGCTTAACAGTGGAAATATATATTGTAAGACAAGGAACATGGAAGTTAATATGACCAAATCGGAAATAATGGTTTTCAGGAAAAGAGGGCGGCTGGCAGAGGCTGAAAATTGGACACTTCAAAGCGAACCCATAAAGATTGTTCCTGAGTACAAGTATCTAGGAGTTATGTTGACGCCCACTTTAAATTTCAAGAAGCATGTTACAGCTAGAACTGCTTCTGCAAAGCTAAGCATAAACATTACTTGGTAGAGCCTTCTTGGCAAAAACAATGTCTCCACCGAAATGAAGTGGAAAATCTATGATGCCGTGTGTATGGCAATACAAGCTTACGGAGCGCAAGTCTGTGGCTTTGGGCAACACGATGAAGTGGATAAGCTGGAAGCCTTTTTCATCAAGCGTATTTATAATTTGCCACAGACAACGACACACTATGCTCTTGCACTGGAGACGGATAAATACGGCAGTAGATTCTACATGTTAGACCAGCACCTCCGTTACATATACAAGACTCTGTTTACATACGACAGTCATATGCTGCCACGACTCCATTCTC
Organism: Lordiphosa clarofinis; assembly: GCA_018904275.1. Classification (NCBI taxonomy): domain Eukaryota; kingdom Metazoa; phylum Arthropoda; class Insecta; order Diptera; family Drosophilidae; genus Lordiphosa; species Lordiphosa clarofinis. The sequence goes on from JAEIGQ010000136.1 coordinate 623,157, forward strand.
AGATGGTATTATATATTCTGGGCAAAAGAGCTAGGTACACTGTGCTCACTGCATAACATAGAATGGGACTGGAACAACGATAACCTAAGGAATGCCAATCGCAATGCGGTCATCGCGGATCTAAGGAATGGCAGGCATACGGAACTCGTGCAGCAAAAACTACGAAGCGAAGGGAGAATCTACAAAGAGCTCGACCGTACTGTTGGCAAAAAATATGCACAAGTGGATACTAGGGCAGTATCATGGAACTTTAAGGCAAGAAGTGACATGATATTGTTAAATGGAAATAGGTTTGTTACAGGACGGACAAATAAATGCGAATTGTGCAATACAAATTAAATAGAGGACATAAACCATTTCCTGGGCAGATGTCCTATACTAAGAGAACACAGAGCACTATATTTTAACCAACCTGTGCTAAGTCCGAATCAGGTCATAGATATTTTAAATGATGCGAGCAATACTAACTGGAAGGGTTTAGTACAGTTTTTGCAACAGGCCACTCAGTATAGGAAACGAATTTTGGGGGAATCTTTTATGAGGGTGCAGATATTCGCTAAAAGACTAATTCGAATCTAATGGTCCATAGTGTTAGCAGAGCTTTCACTCGACATCGGAGATAATAAAGTTCAAGGCCCAGGGCCGCTTGAAGGTCAAGCTAATGCAGCTGAATAGCTTACACAGAAAAAAAAACGTCGAGATATTTTCAATCTTTTAAATCTTGGAGTAAGCCCGGCCCGAGCTTGAAATTTCAATCTCGATTTTCAGGATATTCTACACAATTCAATCTTTTAAGGATTGGTCCATTCCTTCCGAGCTTGTATCATTCCAAATGTGCTTACTACAATCCCTTTCGAGATCACATGCCCATACATTAGAGAGCGAGTGCGAAGAAATATAAGTAGCCTTTCAGACACGCTGAAACAACCAATGGGTATGGTGGTGTGCGATGAGATGGCGTTCCATTCCTGTTCGGTGCGAATGGTCGTGTGTTCGAGTCCCAGTGGAGCCAAACATTTTTATATTTATTTCTTTGTTTTTCAGAAGTCTTAAATTAACCAAAACTGGTGTGGGTGGTCTTTAAAGTGTATGAGGATGTCCTATGGCAAATGGCATGGCGGCGGAGGAAAGGGAGAATAGTTATCTCTCCTGAGATCAAATCAATCTTACATATCGAGCTTAAGTTAATCTAGAATAGCCATAAAATGATCCAGATTTGGGATTAAATTGTGCTCGAATTTTTTGCACAATTCAATCTTTCATAGGATTACCCCGGGATATATGTAATCCTTCTTAGGATTAATAAAGTCGGATCAACTCAATCTTATTTCAGATCAGGTCAATCATATCCGGGATTACGTTGTTTTCATTACCGCTTGAGATTGATTTGATCCCATATGGATTGATTTTTTTTTTCAGTGTACAAAAAGCTTTATCTCCTCGTGGTCGGCCGAAGAAAAGTTCTAAGCAGCACTTCACTTGCTATTGAAATTTAACAGCGCGCAGACGCATATACTCGGATAAATAGATTTTTTTCGATCAACCACGTTTTTGCCTTTAATTTATTTAAGCCCCTCGTGGCTTCATCTCTGGGGATCTATAAGATTTGGAAGTGTTTAATCCCCCCTGCAATTAATTAATAAGTGCAGCAGCAAGTGACATATTCAATAAGTGCTTTGCTACGGCCAGTGAGCCTCCGACGGGTCTCAATAAGTGTGCTGAGCCACCTACGGATTCCAAAGCTACTGGCAGCAGAATTAATCTTGCTTAGCCATTAACTGGCATTTGAGACAGTTTTTGTTTCCCCCAAATTCTGGCAGACGTCTTCCCATTCCTTACATAACTTTAGTGGGTCTCTGTGACCTCTGTTGGTTCATCGCGCTGCAGCCGCAGCGCTGACACCCCCATATGTAACGCAATTCTACTACTTGGACATTTATCGCGGTCTTAAACGACCCCATTGGGCCTGTCGAGAACTCCATCGGCTATTATTAGCATTGTGCCATTCCCTTCTAATGGCTAGGAGGAGTAGATAACTAAAACAAAAATTTTCTATACCTTATAATGCCCATTATCAACGATAACTAATTATTGCCTTTGCCTTCGATTAGGGTATAATGGTTTGGGAGATTAACCAAGACGATATCTAGTACCTACATATCATGCCTTTCATCATTCCCACGACAGTTCTATTTAGCTACGATCGCCTACGTCATCAGGCCTGCTGACATCGGTGGACTCAAGCGTAAGTACGGCATAGCCGTGACAAAATTGTAAGAAGTTCTAAATTTAGAACCAAGTCATGGGTATTTGATATTGTTGTTTTGGTACCGACCCCTTCTCCCTTGTCTTTAATTTCGTAAACACCGACTGGATGGTGATATTGTTAAATGCGTTGATAACGGGCAATCAATAAAATCTCTACTGTTTTGGATCGCTATCCGTTTATATTTTGATCAGGCCATTCGCCACAGATAAATGCACCTAAGCGTTGCTGTTTATCTTTTGGTTGTAAGCATAGAATTGTAAAATTAAATCATTGTCTAGTGGCCGCCTTGAGCACCTCAAACGAATTGCATTATTAGTACTACTAACTATTTTGAACATTACATGCTGTAAATTTAAATTGAATATGAATTAATTGTTTTCTCCTTGGGGCTCCAATGATCTGATCGCCGCTTCAACCGTATAAAAGGGTAAAAGCTTCCAAATACTGGCTTTTACAGGTAGGGTGGGTAAAGAGAGAAGGACACAAGACCTCGTCCTTCAACTTAGTGCACTTGCTCCCTGAATGTGGTTATTCCCTCTAAGTCGTTACCTTTAGCTCTGTCAATCTTTAGCTATGTGAAGCTTGCGTTGTTCCAGAAGCAAAAACCCACGCCCAGGCCCTGAGCACAGCCGCCAAGCTTAGACAGAGCTGCTTCTGGGCCGTAGGCCTATTTGTTCGCGTTCGTCACACTTTTTAAATTTAAATAATATATTTATGCACATAAATTATAAAAATTTGGTGGGCCCCTAATCCGACACTAGATTCCAACGATCCTGTATCTCGCGACGAGCGTGGAAGCAGGGTGTATTAAGACCTTTTGTATGGCACCTAGGGGATCCCCAAATACAATAACAAAATAAACAAAAATCAGCGAAAACATAGAAACGAATTCTCCGACTGACGACTTAAAGTCATAGTCGAGTAATATTTAAATCCTTAAGTTATTTAACATTTTGTAATGTTCATAAAATCTGCATTATTGGTTTTAAATAAATTTATTATTATCCAAAAGTGAAGAGCTTTCAGCGGCTATCTCTTAAATGTATTTAGGTTAAAATAAAATTAAACATTAAATTAGGACAAGCCACAAAAACAGCTCCACATTACTTATATCCGTGTATCGCGTGCCACAATAGAGATAGTGTCGAACATTTATCATTCTGTGGCCTGCCAAACATCTATCAGAATAAAATATTTCAAGTCATGCCATCTGTTGTTTTCCAGGCCAAATGTACGAATGAATGAGCTCAATTGAGTCCAGAACACACTGGGACAGAATAAATAACTGACCGGCAGAATTTAAAAAATCGAAGTTGTAATCAAGGTGCATTAATTGGCTTAAAGAGTACCCAATTAACCTCTGAGGTCTCAAACGTACTTTTTGAAGGTTCCATGAACGGTGCTTCGCAATGAAGGAACCACAAATCGAGCAGTGTTTAGACTAATTTTTAAGGCTAATATTTGATTCCAATTAGTAGATGCGCGCTATGTTAAGGCTATGCCTGCTTATTTTTTTTTTAAATTTGTTTCTTGTTACCTGAGGTACAAAATTGTTCATTCAGTTAATTTAGTTTACATATGATTGAAGGTTAAAGTGTAATTGTAAACTATTTTAATATAATACCTGTTCGGTTCAGCGGCAGATTCTTCACCCCAAATCCCATTTTAATTTAAATCCTTGACGTAATTTTCACATTGTTTGCCTTGCCTGAAATAAACACCCTGTAAACATAAGCATTTAAAATGTAATCATGCAATCGCCTACGCCGGCAGAGCTGCCCCGCTCTCGCTGTCAGCTTGCTCTCCCAAGCTGCAGCTACGGTTTGACTTGGCTCTAGCCGACGTTTGCAAATTTGTCTTTGCTAATCTTTTCTTACATATGTACGGTTGCATTGCGCTCGCTTTAAATGTTGTCATTCTCATCTTGCTGTTAGTTGGGCAAAAGAGCATGCAATCGGCTTCAGCTCACCGCTACCAACATAGACATACAAACATCTACATACTTACAAATAAAATTATAACGTTGTTGAAAGCCAATTGTTTTTACTCGGTGGAGCCATCTTGGCAATCTCTAGCATTTACAGCTGCCAAAAAAAGCTTGGTAGCTCAACAATACCCTTCACTCGGAAATATAATGCCGGAAATGGAATCAGATCACCCAAAAGTTTTGGACACGTCTAAAGCCGAAGACAACGATGTCCATTCTGTCCCACTGTACAGTCGGAATAGTGCTGATAACACAAGTTTACAAAAAAGGCCAACTTTTGCAACAGAGAAGTTAGCAACCGTTCCTTATGTATTTTCTACCGCTGAACTCAGATAAATTGTCCGTTTTCTCCCAGCTCGTCAGGCTTACGAGATATTTACATAAACGTGTGTTTAGTGAGGTATCATTACTATACAGCAGATTATATGCAACTTTTTAAATGAAAATTGATGAAGATGATTGAGGTGAAAATTTGGATTTGGACTAATTAAATAACCCAATTTTCAGTGAAAACTGCATATTCAATATGCGTAAGTTAAAGTCGGCTCTAACCGACTTCGATATACCCGTTACTTATGAAAAAACATGTTTAACAGTGTTCCTGCTTTCGTTAAGGTGACCATCCGAAAAGTATGCAACAATTTTTTTAGGGGTGGTAGCAGTGGGGCTTGGTTCACTTTTTTGCTCATAACTTGAGAACCGTTCATCCGATCTTTATCATTCTTTGGCAAAGGTACGAATCGTCTATCTTCAAAACTGTAGGAGATAAAACGTTTTTTCCTAATTGCGGGGGCGTGGCCAAAATTTGAAACAAACTTGGTCTGCGTGCAGATAAAAGAAGCATTTGTCCCATACATGCCAAACCTCTATCTTTTACCATCTCTGAGATCTAGGTGTTCATACAGACAGACGGACGGACGGACAGACGGACATGTCTATATCGACTCGGCTGTTAATGCTGATCAAGAATATATACACTTTATATGGTCGGAAATGATTCTACCTGCCTGTTACATACATTTGCACGACTTTAGTATACCCTTTTTACTCTACGAGTAACGGGTATAAAAATATGCAAAATATGCAAAAAATATGCAAAATATGCTAAAAATATGCAATATATGCAGAAAATATGCAAAATATGTAAAATGTATACAAAGTTAAAATTACTATAAAAAATAGATAAATTACCAATATAGACGGTTAAATAGAAGTTGAAGACCGAACGATCAAAAAATCTCGAAAGATGAACATTTTTCATACAAGCTTATAATGGTCCAACACCGCAAAATTTGCCAAAATCTCATTTGAGTATTTAAAAAAACGCAGACGTTGCGAAATGCAAGGTGCACAGTGAACGTTCTAAAATATTGAGAAATTTTTAAATATTTCATAAGACCTTAGATTATTATAAAGATTTAATAGACGGCAAGAGTACACGGGTAAATACAGTAAAGGAACAAATGATAAAAATCGCGAAATAACATAAATTCACATTTGAATTTAGGTTCTCATAAAAAGCGTAAGCCGGTAAGTAAAAGGGAGGAGTAGATCAAAGGGTCAAAAAAATCAAAGGACCTAAGTTAATCATGAATATTGGATAGATAGCAATTAAAGACGCGTATACAAGAAATTTAGTCCAAAAGCCGCGAAATTTGTCAAATTTTGCATTTGAGTATCACCGAAGGAGCAGGCTTTAACAAATAAGAGGCGTAGATTGAATGGTCCAAAATTTGCCAATTTATCGTATTACCTAAGATTATAATGAAGATTCAATGGATGGCAATGTCGACGGGTAAATAGGAGGTGTAGATGGAACGGCTCAAAGAATCGCAACATTTTGATGTCAAATAGACGAGTAAATATAGAAAGTGTTAGACGTACTGCCAAAAATTAATATTTGAGGTTGGATTTTTCGATAAATTTGCAAAATTTTATGAGTTTCGGGAATTATCAAGATTTGATAGATGGCGATTGTAGACGCGTAAATGGCTCGATACTACGGTCCAAAAAGTCGCGAAATTTTATATACACAGAGAAAAAAACCACGTAAATCCAAATATTTCATATTTGATTTAAATATTTTTACCAATAAAAGTGCACCACAATGTGTTTTATTAAATATAAAGTGTGGTCCACTTAAATCTCACATTTAATATGAACATAATTGATATTAAGTGTCCTGCTATTCTATTTGATGTGACGGCATATTAAAATTAAAGTGAAAACTTATTAAAGGGCATAGCAGAATAAGCATACAAAAACTGCCCCCACTCCGATCAGCACCAAAATTAATTATGTTGTTACCATCAATGAGAAACTCACTCTCCTAAATTTGTAGTCTTCTAATCGCTATTGGAGTAGAGTTATAAGGACGGAAAGATAAATCAAAAAAGTCGTTTATCTTAAGAACCGCTTATCCAATTTGGATGGGTTTAATATATGTTGTAAGTACCCACAGAACAATTAAAAAAATAATTTTTTGCACATTTGTAATGCCAATTCATTGGCCCAAAAAAAATAATTAAAATTTTCAAATAATTCTTTTACGGTGTTAGAATTTTGCGACACCGACAGTTTTTTGCTGGTTTTTTCATCAAGAGGTCCCTAACAACATATAATTTTTGCAAACACATCCCAAGTGTACCTCATGGTGAAATATAATTAAACGTTAAATTAGTATTATTCATGAATATTTTATACATGTTAGGCACACTGTAAATCAACTTAAAAGGGGGAAAAAGGGGAAATTTGCTGTCAATTCTGTGTGAGTAGTTACAGTGTGCTCAATATTATAAAAAATATTTGTAAAACTATTCACGTGTTTTATTGGTATTCACTATGAATATGATTCCCGATGTTCCTGCAAAATTTTTACATTGTTAAGGATTTCTTATTGAAAAAACCAGCAAAATACTATGAGGGTTGAAATCGAAGGGGTGGGGGAAGGGGTGGGTGAAGGGGAGGGGGAAGGGGAGGGGGAAGGGTTTGCTGGAGGGCTCAGACTGAAATATTTTTATACACTTGAAAAGTGTATTATAATTTTGCCCAGAAGTTTGCAACGCATAGAAGGAATCATCTCCGACCACATAAAGTATATATATTCTTGATCAGCGTGACGAGCTGAGTCGATTAAGCTTTGTCCGTCCGTCTGTCCGTCTGTCTGTTTCTACGCGAACTAGTCCCTCAGTTTTGAAGCTAGCGAGCTGAAATTTTGCACAGAGTCTTCTTTTGTCTGCACGCAGCTAATATGTCGGAACCGACCGGATCGGATGGCTACTTCTTGTAGCTGCCATACAAATGATCGGTCGAAAAATGTATTTTAATGAGAAAAACTGTTTTTTTTCTTAATATTACCGCTCTCAATCACGGTCATGGGCAATATAAAATGTTTTTAAGCTGATCTGCGAAGTTTGGTCGAAGTCGCTAACCGTTGAGACAAGCGATTTCAAGTGTATAAAAACTTCGGCACGGACGAAGTTAGCCTTGCCTTTCTAGTTTTTTTTTTTATTTACCTTTACTGGGACTCGAACTCAGGACTTCGGGCTCTTAAACTCAAATGCTGGCGTCTTAGCCTACACAACTATTGAGGGCTCGCGTGACGGTGCAGCAAGACTCAATTAAGAACACAGATAATTGTTAATTATGTTCAACATAAAACTAAAAACTTTTCATAGTTAAATTTAATTTGTCTCATATTAACCATTGGATTTTTTGATTAAATGTGTTTAAACTTTAATTTTAATATGATTACCTTATACTTCAAGTATGGTAAAATCTATATTTAAATATGAAAAATATTCAACTTACATTTTTGCATAATACATTTAAATCTACTACGGAAACCTTTGATTTTAAGTTGAACAAAATATTCAAATTTAGTACGAAACATTTTTAACTTTACAATGTTTTTTTTAAGTGTGTGCATAATATAAATGAATATGACGTAACATACAATTCGATATGACAAACTTTAAAATTAACTGGATTACACTTCGACTTTAATAATTTTCATATTAACTAGATATTGCTAATATGATTTTATTTAAACTTAAGTCATTTATATTTAAATTTAATATGAAAACTGGCATAATAGAAATTAATACGTTTCTATTAAATTATACTATGCACTTTTTTTTGCTGTGTATAATGTGGATCAAGATCAATAGACTGGCAAAAAGATTTAATAGTTGGCAACTAAAGACGGCTAAAAGGAAGTGATTGTCGATCGCCTTAAAGAACATTTGTTTAATTTTAATATGAGTTTAGATTGACACGAAGACGTGCAAGCCGACTGCTAATAGAAAATATATCATACAGACAGAAAAATCGCGTGGTTTCAAAAAAAAATTTTTTAAGCTTCGTTTTGTGTTTAAAATTCTTAAGGGTGTGTACCTCATATGGAAATATGTATTTCAAAACAGTTTGATGGCAAACCTTTTAGCCGTTTTTAAATCAAACGTGATTTTTATCAGTGATTTTCTGTTGTTGACTTTTAATAACCATAGCCTAGTAGGATAATAATTGATCTGAAATATGTAATTTAATATAAAATAGGTTTTTGCATATTTGCATATTTTAATATGCGCTAATAGAGACAGATATTTATTGGATATTGTGTGGTCGAGATACTTATATATCATCGAGGTGCTAGAGCATTATCGGTGGGTTCGTTCGCTTAAGGACTTATGTTTGAGTATATTAAGTACGGTCGCGCGGAAGGTGTTCAATTGCCTTGCCGTTCTTGTAGCACTTCGCCAGTCTAGACCCAAAGGCCTACATAGCTCCTCTAGTGCAGAAGATTCCAGAAGTTTGCCTGTTAGGTAATTAGGTAGGCGCTGATCATCGTACTTATGCAGAACTTTACCTATATAGCCAAGATGCAGGTCCAGAGAATATAGGTGTGCTTCGTCCAGGCCCGTTTCTAGTGCTAATGCAAAGCTCGGTGTGCCAGTTGGTAAATGCAAGAACAAGGGTTTGGAGCAGCCATGCCCAGCCCTATACTCTTTGGGCACGCTTTGTTTTTGTAATTGCTCCGGAGATAGCAACCCACCCGACAATCGGTATCGAGAACGGATCCGTTTTCGACATTTTCTCGAAGGTTTCTCTAACAAAACTATCGAGAATGTGTTCCGTTTTCGGTCCGAAAAAGTATTACCTGTCGCTCAATTTGTGGCAGCAAAACGTAAGTTCTCGATACACGTTTTCGGATCCGTTCTCGACACTTTCTCGATAGCGAAAACGTATTAAAAACGGATTAGTATTCGATCCATTTTCGCTATCAAGAAAGTGTCGTTTTCGGATCCGTTCTCGACACTTTCTCGATAGCGAAAACGGATCGAAAACTAATCCGTTTTTAATACGTTTTCGCTATCGAGAAAGTATCGAGAACGGTTCCGAAAACGTGTTGCAAACGTTTACTTTCGCGATAATAAAAAAAAAATTGTTTTCCAAATACATACTTAGAATTTTTGTTAGTTTTGTATCTTTATATATTTTAAATTGTTTTGTAATTTTAAATTAAATCACAGTGTTCGTAATATAAATATTTATAAAATAAATATGTATATATTTTATAAAAAATTAGCTATTATCAGAATCTACACTTAGATATAAAAGTGAATGCTTGTTTAATTGTTTTTGATTTTTAAAATTTACTAGCGTAAAGACTCAGCACAACATTTAAGGTTGTGCAGATTTCCTTTTGCCTACTAGGATTAAAATCAGCTTGCAAAAAAAGTTTATGACTATATCCCAAGTAGAGCCCTGCACGAGTGCACACTAAACAAAAAAATTATTCAATCTCGTTGAAATGAATTGTGTGTTACAGGCAACAGTATCAATGCTCACACTGTCAAAGCGAGACATTTTACTAAACTATCTAGTATCTGATTGGAAGTTGATGATCTACTTCGATTCGTTAACAAAGACAGTGTGAGTGCTAGCATTAACAAAGGAACTTAATCTATGTATATGATAGGAAAATCACACTGAGAACACTGTTAAAACTGTTAACACTATGAACATTATTGGAACTAGCAAACAGGGTTCGTATACAACACGAAAGTATTACGTGCACTGACCATGGTATCAAAACCGCTAAGTGCTTAAGAAACTGTTTTTTAAGACCAAAATCGACCGCACATAACTACAAAACCATGATTAAGAAAATAATGAATTGCAATAAATAGCATGGATAACCAATGGTTATCCAATATAGTGAAGGTTTTAAAGAATGTTTCAAACCACTTTCCGTGACTGACAAATCGTTAAATCGCGGAAAATTACCAAAGAGGTTCAAAAATAATAATAATGCCAAACAAACTTCAAACCCAACCAAGAGGAAATTAAAATGATAAATGCAGAGGGGAATTAAAAGCTGAAAGAACTCCGTGGTAATAAAACCGCTAAGTGCTTAAGAAACAGACCTGCAAGGCGACAAATGACCACAGATATCTTAATAATCATCTATATGACAATACTGAACCGCGATAAATACCATGGATAACCAATGTCAGAGAATATAGTCGAGATCGTAAAGAATGTTTTGAATCACTTTTCGAGTCTGACTCTTTAGTAAATCCCGAAAAATACCGAGAGGGATAAAAATAGTAATATTGCAATTTTTTTTTTGTCCGTTTCAGCTATTATTCTTTTTTTTTATTTTCCATATTTATATTTAAAAACATAATTTCGTTCACCATGTCATCATTTCCGGATATAGAGATTCTTTTTTCGCATATTAAAATGATTAAACATGATTAACAAGACCAAAAATGAAAATTTAAGTAATGTTAAGGCGTATCTGTTGCAGATTCTCCATTCATGCCTATCATTGCTAACAGCCGGTTCTTCATTGTACCTTCACATTTATAATGTAAAGTTACGCATATATAGGATTTTTGGGAAAAACTATCCGTCCACGCATCTGACGTGATTGCATATCCATTACCTTTTATTAATGATATTTCCTTCATTATTAAAGCGAGTTCCTTTTTATAGAGGTCTGACGTTAACATTAGGTACAATTCGACTTCCTATTTCAAGGGCAAGTGATATAAGGTCTTTAATCCCAGAATCGCTTATAACACTGAATGGCCGACAATTTTGAACGACCCACTTCGTCACAGTCCTTGTGACCGGTGATTTTGTTTCCGCATCTACGTGTATGGTAGGTTCATTCTCTTTTCCAAGCACGATTATTTTGCAGATCCTGTAGCATTTATGTCGAACTAAATTCGACATAGAGCCATTATATTTAAAAACACTTAAGCACGTTCGGCACGCAACCACATTTGGAATTTCATTTCTTGTCTCCCCAAGTACATGGCCAAACACGTCCCACACTTGCTTCTACCGTGTTTTCCGCTAATCCTATAGAAGCCACTACTTATATTGGCCCTTATTTCAGCTATTGTTCCAGATAGTGGCGGACTCTATGGAACATATTTATAAAACCAAAAATTTAATAAATGTTCTTGTTTATTATTTTCGCGTACAATTTTAAACCTATATACTTAAATTGCGAGAATTGTTCTCCATTTTGTATTTTTTTTAAATAACAAACTGTTAACACTGTTAACACGAACTGAAACTAGTGTGAGACCGAGACATACGAGATGACAAGAATCACATGGCAGGTTAACTTTGACTCAATGAATCTTTGAATTAAAATGAAATTTAATAATTCAATAAGAGCTGTTTCGTTTCGACATATGAATCGGTTTGATAGTGTTCACAGTGTGATTGCCTACTGTTAACAATGATTTAGTGTGAGCTCGTGCAGGGCTCTAATCCCAAGTATATGAACCGGTTCGAAACGGATTGAATTTGATTACAAGTCGTTCAAAGCCAAATCACAGAAGTTATTTTGGCAATGCACTGGAAGTGTGGTGTTTTTGTAGTAGTCTTTGAAATGGCTTTGAACCACTTTTGAATTGGTTCACACGGCTGGTTCGAACCAGTCGGGTTAATCAGTTCAGTAGTGGTTTAGACCAATTTCTAAAAAAATATTTAAGATTTGTACTAAAAAATTGGTCTGTTTTTGTATAAAATGAAATATCACAGCTTGGTTTACTTCGGGTTTTAAGGACTTTATGTTTCGAAAAAATGTATTCAGTTTTTATAAGACTAACTAATTAAAATATTTTGTTGGATAAGATTATGAATCGATTTTTTGTTTTTTCGCCTGGTACTTAATCAATTTCGAAACTCTATCATGAGTATACTGAAAAATTTTTTGACTTATTTTATCGAATTCCGTATCGTCTAGAGCGAACTTTTTTGTGAATGCACCTGAAACGATTTAAAATTGGATTCAGTAAGCTGATCTAAGTATTTGAAATGATTTTTTACTTACTTCGAATTGCCAGCGTCAAGATCAATCCCCTTACGACCTTTTTTTCGCCAGTTCCGCGCCAGGAGCACTGTTGCGCCAGCTCATCAGAAAATACCGCGCGCCAAGAGCTTCTTATAAATTTCTCGAACGATTTCTCGCCATTTAGGCTTATCTCGCTGACCTAAAAATAAACATTTTCAAACGTTTGTGAAATTGTTATGCCTTAGACCTTGAAACTCAAATATATTTACAAAGTTTTTAAAGACTTCTTCGATTTTTAATTTCCCCTCAAAATCATTCAGCTCATCTAAAGAGATAAAAGAATTACGTGGAACTATTTCCCTCGTTGCCGAAACATCGCCATAAATTTTGGCCTTAATGGAGGAAACCTCGGTCCTTATGGATATCATTTCCATTGTTAAGCGATCCACTTTGCCTTTTATATAATTTAAAATATAAAAATTACTTTTATTTGTTTTGGTTTCTTAAAGAAAAGCATAAAATTATAAATACCTGATGATTGGGTCGAACTGGATTTATTTGAACAGCTCTTGATGCTGCTTTCGTCAGTTTCGATAATGCTAATCGTTCCATCGTCCATGTTAAAAATTTTGTTATATTTATCGGCCATTTCTCTATTGATGCAGCAAAGGAATAAAAAATATGCTTCTCGTCTATAAAATGACAAACTTTTCCTGCTATTATTTCTACTGGAGCTATAACTATTTTGTCATCAAAAACTAAGTTTTCAGAAGAAAATATACCTATTTTACCTGAGTCTATAGGAAAACTAAAAAAAGGCTGTCAGTTAATTACTTTTTTACTGCTCAAAATATTATTATCTATGTCAACAATTTTAAATATTTGGTAGTTCGTATTTTCCGTAATATTATATAATAAAATGAATTATTGTCTTTTAAGTCAAAGAAAAAGGTCTTATAAAAAATTTGTTTGTCGGATGCATTTGACTTTATGTTATGTTGTTTGGGAAAAACGTCTAAAATACTACGTTCAACTAAGCGATTATTGTATCTGTTCCAGTACGAAATCGTTTTTTTTTATCATTTTTTTTAATTGGCCTAAAAAGTTTTCAGAAGGGAAAGCGCTTATCGTCTGAAGAGAATTAAAAGTTCTTGCGTGGCTGCTGAGATGCGTTAGGCAATATAATAGGAATATTTTTCACAAAGTCATTTAATAAAATTTGTGCTAGTGAGTTTTTGGTTCTGCAGTATTCCGTATGAAGGAGAAGTGGCCACACTAAGCAAAAGAAAGTGATTGTATCTTTCTTTATTTAATACACTTTTCAAAACGATCGGGCCAGTGTATACCAAAAAAGAACGAAACTCGGTGGCTTTGTATCTCTCGAGTTCATCAAGTGATCTGGGTTTCCGGTTAAACTCTTTTGGAACGCATTTCCGAAGCTCTTGCAGTTTGGCACTAATCAAAGCAATATAGTCTTGGCTCAACGAATGAGAGTGGCCTCTGGTTCTCGCTAATGCAAATATAATCGTCTTGACTACCCCTAGACAAACAACATGCATATAGTCGAATGGGAATACAGTGACCATGTCAATTGGCAATTCTTCTAATGCTAACTCGCTTTTAAAAGTGTGGTGCTCTGGATGAAGCCGGTCTCGAAAACTTTGATTTGTACGAGGAGATCCATCGAACTGTTTAAAAATTAATCGCCTTTGAAATGACTCGCCCTTTTGGTTGCATTTAGTGCAGGAATAAAAGCCTGAGTGATGCTTTACTCCTAAAATAAATGCTCGGGCTGGCGCGTCACAAATTATAGCCCTCACTTTTACTTTAAAATGTTTGCTTTCAAAGTTCACGCCCTCGGTCATCAATGTTTTCAATTCTGCAACGAACTCTTGTAAATAAGCATTTGGACTTTGAGGTTTAGTACAGCCGCCAGAGATGCCGGCCACAAAGACAGGTTTAGTTCCATTTATATTAATAAGAATGGGCCATACTTGTTTTCTGGAACTCTTGAACAAAGGAAGACCATCAACGTTAACATTAAGCCAAATGACCGAGCGATCAAATTGAACATTTCGTAAAAAATCTGTAAGTGCGTCTTTAACTCCATAGTGAACATACTCTCCCGGATGTACGGGTCGTTTAATAATTTCACATGGAGTACACTTTAGGGTACGCACATCCCTAGGCAAATCAGGAACTTTTTCTGACAGTAAAGCAAGTAAATCATTTGAAGCCTGCCTACTAATATTATTAAACGAAAGCCACTGCGCTAAACGGGTGTTAAAACTTTTTGAATCCCCCTCGCTTTTATCTGCATAATTTTCAATCCCATGATCTCTGAAATTGTAAACATAATAAAAGTTTTTTTAAATTCTCCAGACTTAAAAATGTCCAGTTCGCAAACATTCTTCAACAAAAACCACAACAAAAACTACAAGAAAAACTACATCAGAAATTTACGAAGGGCTGAAATGTACTTTTTTAAGACAAGGCGGCACCTCACATAGTTGGCAAATTGGCCTGTGTTATTATTGTACACTTCAACATTAAACATCAATTTAATCTTTGTAATCTATTTTTTAATCACAAATACAATTTGTAACAATTGGATACACACCTTATGCTGGCAAACATAAGCTAAAAATTTACTTACACATTTGCTTACTCTATGTGTTCTTCTTCTTCTGGTTCTGTTTTATTATTAAAACTACACTCTCTGCTAGCTGTTCCAGAAGCAGCGTTATTAAAATGTTTGAACTCGCCAATATACTGGCGTCTTTTTCTTTTTATTGGCATCTTGTCACAATTATATTAAACATAAACAAACGGACAATCACCGAACGAACCTTTTCAAGCAAACTTTTTTTACAAATGACCTGACGCCGGCGTCAGCACACAGTCAACAGGCAATAATTCAGCAATTGCAACAAAAACCACTTGTGACTTCCGAAAAGTGCGTTGTGTTGTTTTTGTATCGCAGCTAAGTTTCTGTGCATTTATCTTTTTCCTTTCTTTCTCTTCTTTGCTGCTGTCATAAATAGAAAAAAAAATAGCTGAAGTCCGTTTGAAACCCGCATCTCTTAAGTAAAACGGATTTCGGTTATAAAAGAAACTATCGTAGTTCTCGTATGTCCGGATACATACGCGAAATTGTCGGGTGCCCAGTGGGACTTGACTGCATGCTAGAAGCACATCTGGCATACAACTTTTGCCACTGAGAAGCAGTTGCAAAAACCTGCAATCTTCCATTCGCTTTTGTACAGGGGCGGAACGCAGCAGGAACTGTTCTAATAGAACGGCCTTTTGCATGGGTTTTTGTTGTAGGTTCAACTTCGTAAAAACGCTCGGCTCTCGGATCTTGGCAGTGGTATTTGCACGCATGCTGCCATGGTTTCCAAAAAGAACGCATTTAGAACGTGTGCTACTAGAACGTATTTAGCATGGCATCCTGCACCAGTGCTAATAGAATGTGTGCAGCATCGCATGCCAAAGCAGTTCCAAAGGAACGTACGCGTAACCCAAATTTGAAAAAATTATTTAAAAAATAAAGTAAAACACAAACCTCATCTTTCTTAATGAATATTTCTTAATAATAAATAAAAATTCAGTATTGGGACTACATGTATATATACATTGTTTAATGTATAAACAATTTTTTTAATGCTTTTTAAAATTTCAAGTTCCCTTGGGAGTCGTCTCCAGGTAGGAGTCAATGCGTCGGGCCAGTCCAGCAGCCTAAGAAATATTATTATTCGTGTATTTAGTTACTTTATTTACGCATTACAAAATGGTTGCCTCGATCTCTCGCCTAGACTAATAAAATAGAAAAATACGAAGAGAATATATCGACCCCTGTGCGCGAAAAAATCGTATGTGCCAAAAACCAAGCGTTTTTTCTACTTTTCGATGCGGTGGCTGGCAACGTCGCTACCAATCTTTATATGTGCAACATTTATCAATTTATTTAACTAAACTTATCAATTTAGCTATATTTCAACCAGTCTGTTGAACATCAGTATTGTGGCCTACAATTTGTGGGGCACATACGATCATTTCGCCCACAAGAAATAAACTCATATTGTCACATACGATTAAATTTATTTTTTTTGTATCTCCGTAACCGTTATGGTTATCGCTATATAATTTTACCAGATGATGAGTTAGTGGATTTAGAACTAATTTGCATCAAAATGTCAATTTCGAAAAAAATGGCACATACGATGTGTTGAGTCCGGGAAGTTGAGTAACGAAGAAATACGATTTCTAAGAGCACTGTCTTTATTTAATCACTTAAACTTAGTTACATTATATAAGAGATAATTAAAGGCGCTAACGAGGAAGATAGTAGTGTGGTAGCGAACATAAACAATTAAGCAAGAATAAGAATGTGAGAGAGTGTGTGAGAGCTTTAAAAAAGAACGTGTTTTCCTCTCAAATGATTTTTCCCGACTAACTCCGTGGAGTTGCCAGTCAGCCACTTAAATCTAAACATCCAGGGTGGCAGCGCTGAAGATCATCGATTGCTGCCGCATGGCGGTTGGATTTTGAATTTAAAATGGTCGGTTGAAGCTAGCCCTGCATTTCGGCGGCAACATTCCCTCCCCCATCAACGACCGTCTAAGACAGCAATTTTAGCCGCAGGGCGCACCAATAGACCGTGTCCCGTTTTCACCGTTGCACGGCGTACTTGACCATCTTTAGCCTTTACGATGTCAATAATGATTCCCTTGGGCCAAAGGTTTCTTGGAAGAGTGTCGTCCACTACAATAACCACGTCGTTAATTGCAATAGGGGGCCGCTTATAAAACCATTTGCCGCGTCTGGTAATCGTCGGTAGGTATTCCTTTACCCACCGTCTCCAAAATTGGTCAGCAAACACCTGGGCCTGGTACCACCTTTGTCTTAGGTCTGCGGATCCTGCCGGCACGGGCTTATAACCAGTCGACGATCCCAGAAGAAGGTGGTTTGGAGTAAGTGCCTCATCATCCGCAGAATCTAAAGAGACAAAGGTTAGAGGTCTAGAATTAATTATAAATTGCGCTTCATTAAAAGCATTCCTCAGCGTCTCGTCAGTGTAGCTTCCACCTGGACAAATGGACTTCAGCACCGTTTTGACTGAGCGAACTAGGCGCTCCCAAGCACCTCCCATGTGCGGTGCTCCGGGTGGGTTGAAATTCCATTTTATCGCCGAGTACTTTATATTTATCTGATCAAAGTCGACCTTTTGCAGCTCCTCCTTAACAGTTTTCTCAGTAGCTTTGATATTGGTGCCGTTATCAGAGTAGATTTCTCTTGGTTGTCCACGGATCGACATAAAATTATGGAGGCACATTATGCTGGAGCTCGTATCCAGTTTATAGGCGATTTCTAAATGTACTGCTCTCAATGTAAGGCACGTAAAGAGAACACCCCAGCGTTTTTCTTTATGCCTGCCTACGTTGACGAGAATGGGGCCGAAATAATCCACGCCTGTAAAGGTGAAGGGCCTCTCAAAGCTAGCCTTTCTAGCTGAGGGTAGCGGCGCCATCTGAGGAAATTGTGGGGTCGCCTGGTCAATCTTGCATTTTTGGCATCTCTTACGAACAGCTTTGTAGAGTATACGCAATCGTGGAATATAATAGATGCCTCTAATGAGGTTTATAGTCGACTCGTGAAACATGTGGTGATTGCTCTCATGGAACTCCTTTACCAGTAGATATGTGATGTAACTTTCCTTAGGGAGCACAATAGCGTCATCTTGGCAGTTGATTCTGTCCCCTCTGCCTTGAACGCGTATGATCTCATCCTGGTCAAGGTATACATTCATGCTTGTCAATGCGCTGGTCTTTTTCAAAGCTCCCATGGATTAAAGTGAGTTGATCTCCGTTGAATAAGACTTCAGCTGCGCATATTTGTACAGCAAGGTTTTCGCCGAATTTATCAATTCAGCCTCCAGATTTCTGGCCGATTTGACTCCTGTCACCTTAGAGCGCAATATCCTAATGTACAGAAGGAAAGTTGCCATCGCTCGATAGAGACGCTTCCAGTCTGAGAAATATTCAATATTTAGTGAAATAATTTCAACTTTTCTCACCAGAAGTACGTGTTTTTTTATCTCTGTGACATCCACGTCATAGCATTTGGGATCTGATCTGGGCCAGCTGCTTTCGCTCTGCTTCAGAAAGTCTGGTCCGCGCAGCCATCGTTCTACGTCTGGGTTGGCTTTGACTTTCGTAGCCGAATCCGCAGCGTTCAAATTTGTTGGGACCCATCTCCAATGTGCAGCACTTGTGTTCTCCAAAACTTCGCCAACCCGATGCATAACAAACGACTGGAAATTTCTCGGATCCATAGATAACCAGTGCAGGACAGTTTTCGAGTCGGACCAATATGTAAGTGTATCAATTTTGAGTCCTCGCGTGTTGCACACATTTTTTGCCAAGCGTGTTCCAAGAACTGCCGCCTGAAGCTCCATCCGAGGAATGGACAAAGGTTTTAAAGGAGCCACCTTACTCTTCGTTGCAAGCGGAGGTAGCATACCGCTGCATATGCTTGCTCACTAGCATCCACAAATGTGTGGAGGTCGATGCGATCGGCATCCTTAAACATTTTTGAGTATTGACGGGGAACTGCAACAGACGCAGCTGGTTGGAGTATTACTCTCTTCTGGTGCCAGAAGGTTAATAGATGTTCTGGCAAACACTCATCCCAATTAATTCCAGCTCGCCAAACGTGCTGTAAGAGCAATTTCAGCCCAATTGTGTGGCACGCCAAAAATCCCAGCGGGTCGAATATGGACATCAGGACCTGAAGTATTTCTCGTTTAGTTGGGACCAAATCAGTTTCGATGACATTTCGTTTCAATCTGGCAAATCGAAAAATATAACGAAAAACATCTGATGAAGGTTCCCAATATATGCCCAGCACCTTTTCAGGGTCGCATAGTTCTTTGGGTAGCCGGACGATTGATTCTGTAGAATGTCCTCCTAGCTTTTGAAGAACTTCAGTTGAGTTGGAGACCCAATTTCGGATTGTGAATCCGCCGGATGCATGGATCTCTCTTACTTTGGATGCTATCTCCAATGCTTTTGTTTCGTCATCGAAACTATCAATCATATCATCGACGTAGTGCGCCTTACAAATTTCCTCGTGGGCTCTGGGATTTTCATTTTGGTACTGCTCAGCATTTTTATCGCGAACATAGTGGGCGATGCATGGAGCACAACAGATCCCAAACGTCATAGCACGCATAACAAAAATCTTCAGTGTGTTGCTGTTCCTGTCGAACCACAAGAATCTTTGAACCTGCATGTCAGACTTCTGGATCTGTATTTGGTGGAACATTTCCGAAATATCTCCGCAGACCCCAATCTTTCCAATCCGGAACGCCATCAGTACGTCTGTTAAAGGGTTGAGATAGTCAGGTCCATTTAACATGAAGTCATTTAAAGATTTGCCTCTCGACTTTGCAGCTGCATCCCACACCAGCCTAATTTTTTGTGGCTCATTTGGATTCAGCGCGATGAATATAGGGAGATACCAAACTCTTTTGTCAGATTCACATGCTTCATCTGGAGATATTTCCAAGGCATAGCCTTTGTCAACCAAATTATCAATTTGGGCTTGTATTTTGCCTTACAAGTCCGGCTCTTTTTTCATTTTGTTTTTAGACACTCCATCCGTTTCAAAGCCATTTGAGAAACTTTCGGGGAGGACGACATGCTCGTCGCGCCATAACAATCCAACTTGATAACGGCCGTCAACTTTTAAACAAGTGTCTTCAAGGATTTTCAATGCGCGTTTGTCATCAACTGACTGGAGTTTGTATGGCTGCACTGCATCCAGATTAAAGCTTTCTTTTACAGCTTTATCCAATTTGTCCCAGTTGCACTCACAATGGTGCATCAAAACACGACTGCTTGGATTACTAGATCCCTGAAGTGCCCAGCCCAGCATACATTTTGAAGCGATTTGGTCATTCCATTTCCCCTCGCGCAGCCTACGGGGCACTGCCACTTTCCAATTGTTTGCACCTATCAAGATCATTGGCTTAGCATCGTGGTACGTTCTCAATGGCAATTTGCTTAAGTGAGCATATTTTTTCACAAGCTCCGCCATGTTTACAGTCTGCTTGGGCAGTCCAAGTTCGGAGACTGTGTGAACGTTATTTAACCACAGCCTTTTATCGCTATCAGCTCCTGAGATCTTAATATTTGTACAAATGGATTCGTTTTCTGTCCGGGTAGTGTTGCCTGTCCATTGAAGGCACAGGGGTTCTGGCTCACCACCCAAATTCAAGCTCTTGAATGCAGATTGATCCATCAGGGTTACAGAAGAGCCTTCATCCAAGAACGCATATGTATTCAATGTCACACCTTTCCCGTATAGCTTTACTGGGATGATGCGAAAAAACTGTTCCTTACTGGCGTTATTGTTTTGATGGGCAGTAAGTATTTCGCGCGATGAAGCTTTCTTATCTTTCTTATGGAGCAGTGGATTGTGTTCCAAGGCACATCCGTCGATTCCACATGCTTTTTTAGAAAAGCATCTGCCTCTATGTTTTCGAAGACATATTGGACATAGATTACGGTCCTCCACAATGCGACTTCTTTTGTCCACTGCAAGCTCGAGAAACCGGCGACATTTCGAAATGGTGTGTCCATTACCATTACACATCACACATTGATGTTTGATCCCTGGTGCTGGTTTTGTTTCTTTAGAGTCCGTTTCGGCACTCACATGCATGTTCAGGCTTGTTTTCGAACTCACTCCTGACACAACAGTAGAGGCAGCCTGAGCAATATTGTACAACCAGTCGCTGAAGGATTTTATTATTGGCTCAGCATTATCTCGTGGATGCATAGCCCAATTCAGCCTCTGATTTGGTGGGAGTTTGTTGACGAGTTCCTTGACAAGCATTGGGTTACTCAAATGGTCTTTTAATTCACAGGCTTCCATCGTTGCGCACACATTGCGAACGGCCATAGCGAAGTCAATCAGCAACTCCAATTTATCTTTATGGACATTTATTTGCCTAACCTTTTCGACAAGACGTTCAATGATTTGGTCTGGTCGTCCAAAAAAGGTCTTGAGTGTAGCAATGACTTCAGGTACCATTGTTGGGATTAACAACTTATCCTGGACCAAATTATATGCATGGCCCTTAAGACATTTCTGTAGACGGAGCATACTCTCTACGTCCGAAAAGCCCGCCACCTTATTGCTGTTTTCATAGGAGCTGATGAACATTGGCCAATCCTCTGAGTTACCAGAAAACGTAGGCAGATCAGGCGGACATATCTGTCTAGCTGCCAATTGAGTCATAGAGACTCCAAAATATGTTGTCGGAGGCGTTTTATTTGAGCCGCTTTGTTGCTGTGCTAGCAGCATATATTTTTGATCAATATATCTTTGATCAATCTCGCGCTTCTCTTCAAGCATAGCTAGCAGAAGACTATTTTGTTGATTCTGCTGGCTACCAGGTCCAACATCCTGTTTTGTTTGAGATTCCAAAGGTGGAGAGTTAGAGGCAAGGCCCGAGACATTTTTGACATTTTGCTGCTGAGATGTCGCAGCCGTATTAGGAGGTGCAAACTCCAGACCGAGAAGCATTTTCTGAGGAATGTCAAGCGGAAGCGCAGCTTGCGAGTTCGTACTGGCTGCACCTGTGCCTAGGCATGGCGTACACAGCCAATTTGGAAATTCATTATTTTCGTCCACACCAACACATGCAGAATGGTACGGATCTCCACATTTCGCACATCGTGACCATTTCTGATATCCTCTAGTCTTTTTTGCTCCATTGCACTCCTTGCAAATATCCAGATCCTTTTCCAATGTCATACTTATTTTTCCCCGTGTTCTACAGCAGAAAGTAAACTGTGCTCTTGACCCGTTGGGGGTAATTTGTTTGCTTACGCTGGCTATGCCCCTACTCACAGCCTCGTAGGATGGTCGAAAAAGCACAAGTTTAAGTCCCACTGCACGAATCACTTTTCTTGGAATTGTTTCTTTCGTATGATTCAATCAGGAACAATCAGGAACCCTTGGTACACCTCACACTAGAACTGCCGCTTATTTATCGCCGTCCGAAGATATTTATTTACATACATTTGTACCTATGCATTTCCCGTAAACACATTTAGCTTTTCGCTTCGCAGCCTTTTGCCTGCATATGAGTACACAAAGCACCGTATGTATGTATGTCTTTCCTTCAAACACGATTTTTATTGCGTATTACGAAAATTTCGAGCTCTGATGAAATTCGTCGATCGCATCATGTGTGAGTGTGTGCGTGTGTGCTTGCCGCACTTTTGTATGTGTCTGTGAGCTTGATGCTCCTTTTGTGTGTATACCGCACTTTGGTTTTAATATGTGTGCTCACCGCTCTTTTAGTTTTTTACGTACATATATGCACCTTATGTATTTTCCGTATACACATTTAGCCTTACGCTGCGTAGCTTACCGCATACATATGTATATACAACACGCAAGTCGTACATATAAAGCGCACTTTTGAGCTTGTCGCACTTGATTTTCACACTGTAACGTGCACAACAGTGATGCATCAGCAGCCCCTCTGTCTACTATACGGTTCCGGCCGTGCTCAGGGCAAGTGGGGTGGGTTTTTGGAGCTGCTTCAATCATATGCGCTACATGACTAAAAGTCGTAGACAGATGAGTTATATAAAAAGGACGATAAACCAATAAACCTTAACCTTGAGATGCGTACACTAGTAATAGAAGAACTAAAATGGAGGTGTTCTTCTGTCTTTACCCTCCCTACCTGTAGAGTTGGACAAAGCTGTTTGACCCTACCCTTCTTGATCGAGGTGTAAAATACCTTAGGAGCCCATATCAAAAGATAGAATTATTTCATTTTAAATTCGGTATACTTCATATGATTTGATTAACTTCAAGAGACTTAAATATATTATTCATTTCTGCTTACATTTATATGACGATACAACTAGTAGAGTATATAAGGACTTATATGGAAAAGATTAAAGAAAATAATTATTTTAAAATTCTATACCAAAAGATTGAACTTCATAACTTCAGATTTAACTCATATTAATTATTAGAAACTATATTAAAGGATTATTATGGAATTTTACGATGAAATATGTCTATTTTCGGAATATATATACTGTTGCTGAATTTCTAGGATTTTTGTACATTTATTTCTTTTATATTATCAACGTCTGCGATCATTTTCTTGCTGCATTTACTTATGCATACACTTCGGCTGTGCCGTACTCACTACTAGGTATTGTCCATCGATGTCAGCAGGCCTGTTGACGTTGATTTGACTGTGGAGGCTTAAATAATAAAATTTATAGATGCAACAAAAGCAGATCGGGTGGCTGAACTATAAGAGACATCGAAAATTTTATAAGTAAAAATCTTTCACAAATTAAGTCATTAAATTCCAAAACTTTTTCCGATTACTCCTTCTGGGATGTGTGCAGAGTGTTAGCACCTAACAATTATCTTCCAGCACTAGAAAGCACATGAATTTCTTCTCTGTAGTCTTCGCCTGCAACGCTAGTTCATGTGCCCAAGGGTTATGCAACCGCACGCACGAGGTTAGGGCCGTCACAATGGTCCAAGAAAACGGGGTATGAGCAAGAATCCGAGGTCTCGACCAGGTTTACGACTTTGGATGTTCCATTACTTTGGATCTCTACGCTCGATGTGGTCTGCTTTGTGGGTATGTATGTGTAAAGGTTATGGCCTAGGGCTGGCACATGGCCACGCCTGGCCTAAGCTTGTATGGCGTGCCCCAATGGAAATGAGCCACTTCACAATAAAATACGCTTGGGTCGTACTGCCAGGAACACAAGGGCACCGCAGACCAGAAACACTATAAACAGATTCTCATATGAAACACTGGCAAATAGCATTTTCACTAGCTTACCCTGTGTGAGGTTAGGGACGCCGACTCGTGTGGTCGTTTAATCCAACAATTAGTGAAACGTTTGTCCACCGCTAAGATTCAAGCACTTGTGGCCGAAAGAAGGAGCCTTGAAAATGATGCTCAATGCACTGTGGGTGATTGCAGGCTTCACTAGTACTTGCACGCGGTTTTATACGGACTTAAATCAAACTCTCAATATGAATGCGTCTTTGATCGCTGATTGCAAAAGAATAAATGGCAGAATGAAAACGGAAATTCGACCAACTCCGAGAAGTTTCTTCCAGTGTGACCAAATCCGGTAAAGGAGAAAAGCTTAGTTTGCAAATATAAATACTAAATTGATCAAAATAAAAGCAGTGCGCTAACAGTAGCGTCCAGAAAAATTAGTACATCTCCTGTTCTAAGTAAACAACAATCTGGGCCCTAATAATGGTATGGTGGGACAACAATCTGGGTCATAATAATGAGTATGGTGGACATGAATATTTGCTTGCACCCTCACACCACAGGTTGGATTTTTGACTACAAGTCTAGAATCAAAGCTGAAAAACATATAACGGGTGCGAGTTGGATTTAATACCAAAGATCCTTAGCGTGGAATTTTCCAAGTTCCTTACCGTGCAGATCTTCGAGCAAATATATTGACTGACCAAGCTTCTGTTTTATACGAACTTTAGTTCCTACAGGAGCTAATTTGGCGTTAAAATTAGCGGACAAGTTACTCAACGCAAAATTACGCTTTATAACCTCTTGTCCTACATCAAAAGATCGAGGTTTAGAACGCAAATTATATGTCCGTTGATTTTTCTCGTAAGCTTTTGTTAAATGTTTATCTATAGGTGATCGAATTTTAAGAAAATCATCGGAGCGGTTTAACTTTTCTGTGCCCTCGCTAAGTAAGTTCAAATTTCTTAGTTGTTATAGTCTTGACCGTGACCTATCATTTGCTGACCAAAAACGACAAAGTATTGCGACATTCCAATCGATTGGTGAATTGAATTTCTGAGAGACGAGTTAATGCTAGGTAAGTATATATCCCAAGCTCGCTGGTCGGTACGGACATACGATCTTAACGCTGCGTTTATTGACCTATTAACTCTTTCAGCTGCGTTTGACTGAGGAGCATAGGCACCGGTACACACATGTTGTATGCCGTATTTGGAAACAAAAGTAGCGAAATCGTGGCTTTTAAACTGAGTGCCATTGTCGCTAACAATGATTTCCGGCACGCCAAAACACGTAAAGGGTTCGTCTCCCAAAAAGTCTATGACGACTCGCGACGTGAACTTCTTTACTGCCTTAGATTTAGATTTAGATTTATTGAGTGATTTCCTAGTGCTACAAGATAAACTTATAAATTAATGCACTAGTCACAAATATACAGAATTAACATTGACAAACATAATCCGACTTATCTGATATAATGATCATTAAATTTAAATTTTATATTCATTTTAATTTAATTATTATTATTTTGTATTAATATTCCTATATAACTTATTCTAGTTTCCCTATCGGTTTCCCTATTTCCCTACTCGTTACATGTGATATTAAGAAGCATGATTAATAAGATATGTTTTTATCTTGATTTTGAAACTGCGTCGCGCCGCTAATGCATTTTAGATAGTTTGGTAATTGGTTCCAAATTCGAACAGCATGAACACCAAATTGTCTTTCTGATAGAAGAAGTTTGTGCCTTGGTATAATTAAATTTTTTGTTCGTCTTGATGTTGAGAACTCAAGTTTTTCAAAGAGATACAGTGGTTGTTTTTTAAAGATAATTTTGTGCAGTTGTATTAAAACCCTGAAGTTGGTCCAAGAGTCAAAAGAGAGGTCGAGTAGTTTTGTTAAGTAGCTGGATACGTGGTCTCTGCGTTTTAGTCCATAAACATATCAGGCAATGTCATTATGTGCAACTTTCAGTTTGCTAGAGTTAAAGGCATCACAGTTTGAAAACACTTCAATACCATAGAAAAGGGTGGGTAAAAGAAATGCTTTTGCTATTTGTAAGCGAATATTGGTAGGGAGATATTGTTGGGACAGATTTAAATTTCTTAACACGCCATAAGTTCTTCCCACAGCTTTCACTATATGTGTGTTCCAGTGAGATTTCTATTGAAATGAAAACCCAAATTTTTTGCTTCTTCCTCATATTTTAATGGCGAATTCTCAATTAAAAGGGGTCGTAAGTTGCTTGTGTCAAGCAGCTTTTTACTTATAACCAAACATTTGGATTTGGACGGGTTCAGACAGAGACCATTGTTTTTTGCCCAGCCTGAGATCTTCATTAACTCACTATTACATACATCAATACATTCATCTAATTTATCTAGTGGACGGCTAACATATAACTGGACGTCGTCGGCGTACATATGACAATTACTATTACACAAAATATTTGGCAGATCATTAACATATATGGTAAACAGTAAAGGGCCGAGGACAGAGCCTTGAGGCACACCACGTTTAACATGTAATAACGAGGACTTTGAAGACGGTATAACAACTGCTTGACACCTATTAGACAGATAAGATTTCAAAAGATTTAATGCTGTGTTCGAAAAGTTATACAATTTGTCCAGTTTTGTGCAAAGTATATCGTGATTTACTGCATCAAAAGCCTTGCTGTAGTCCAGCAGGGCGAGTAGAGTTACTTTACCATCATCAAACTCACTTCGAATATCTTCAACCACATTTAAAATAGCTGTTGTACAACTTCTATTCTTCCTAAAGCCGGATTGCCTTTCATTTAACAGCGAATTGTCAGACATGTGGATTCGAATTTGATCTACCATAAGATGTTCCAAAACTTTTGATAGGTATGGCAATATAGCTATCGGTCGATAGTTATTGTCCGGCTTTAGGATAGGAACTATTTTGGCAGATTTCCATATCTCAGGGAAGACAGAAGTTGTAAGTGATGTATTGAGCACATGAGTTATGTGGGGCAAGATTTTAGGGAGAAGTATTTTTATAAATTTTGGGTTCATTTCGTCAAGTCCAACTGCATTAGATTTAATTCTAAGAATACTTTCAAGGACATCACATTGACTTACACATCTAAAGTTAAAGCTATTATCACAGTCGTTGTGTGGTGCACTACCCAGGTACGTATTATGGAAGACTTCGGGGATTTCAGATAGATTAACAAACTGTTTGTTGAGTTTATTGACATCAACATCAAGATGAGTTTCTTGCTTCTGTTTTCCAATACCTAGTTTTTGAATTTCCGTCCATTTCTGTTTGCTAGATATTGCACTTTGAAATTTATTAGAGTAATAAGCTCTTTTGGATGAATTTATCAGACTGACTACTGTTTTTCTTAAAGTTCTAAAATTATTGTGGTGAAACTCAGTTTTATACCTTTTCCATTTGCAATACGCTTTGTCTCTTTTAATTATAGCTATCTTAATGTCACGGTTGAACCATGGCTTTTGAGAAGCTTTAATGGTAATTCTTCGTACTGGAACAAAATTATGAAATAATTGGCTGATCCCATCCTGCAGCATACCGATTAGGGAGTCTGCTGTCGGCAAATTATAAATTGCATCCCAGTCATAGTTATAGAGGTCATTTTGTAGTAGCGAATAGTTTATACTTCTAAAGTCCCTATATTCTATGAATGAGTCAAGTCTATTAATGTAAATGTCATAAGTTAAAAATATTAGATCGTGTTTCGAAAAAACGGGCACTGATATTTGGTCATAAAGCAGAATTTTACTCTTATCACTAACGAAGAAAAGGTCAAGTAGAGTATTATTATAGCGGGAAAAGTGTGTGGCTTGAGTACTATTTACTAATTCCATACCCAGTGTCTCAATGTTATCCGTCAGGTGCTTTTCCAACAACACGTTGGAGTTAAAGTCTCCTGTTAGAATAATGTCACTATAATCTAAGCTAATATCACTAATAAGGTTAATTAGATCACTATAGTCAGCATCTCGGTGAGATCGGTAAATGCACCCAATCAGTAGTTTAGATTCATCAAGATGTCTATTGTTGATTGATAGAAACAAGTATTCAATTCGACTTCCTGTCGACTGCTTGCAAATAATTTTCGTTTTAAGAGTTTTACGTACAAAAATTGCAACCCCTCCCGCATGGCCGACACGATCTGAACGAAAAACATTAAATCCGTCACAATTAATAGACGAGTCACATAAACTTGACATAAACCATGTTTTCGAAACACAAATAATATCAACATTAGAGTTTACAAACAAATATCTAAACTCTTCAATCTTTTTGGACAGACTTTGGGCATTAATGTGACAAATTTGCAAACCTCTTTTTTGAGCACTGAGAACTCTGATCATTGTATGACTGTTCGAATTGGAATTACTTATGTTATACGTCATTATTTGTATAATTGTTCCTAACTACAAGAGGCGCACGCATAAAAATAAACCAAAAACAGATGTGATAAAGATTCACAAACCTAACTAAAGATTTTACGATCAAACATGTAACGAAAAGGGAAAAGAACATTATCGTAATACTAAAATTATAATAAGAGATACAACCAGAGATAGACAATTTAAGAGCGAAAGTTATTATCTGTGCTTACTGATCCAACTCTCTCCGAGTCTGCAGCCAGATCATTAGGGCGAGCGGCGGCAGCCTGCAACTCCGATTGCAATGAAGAGAGCTTTTGCATGCTATCAATACTTATAAGCTTATCAGAAGCTTTGACATGCACTACTGCACGTCTGGTGAATACTGCAGACACCAGCTTCTGTCTCTTAAGCTTCATTGCCTCTTTAAAGAGTTCGTAGTTAGTCTTAGTGAGTTGCTCATTTAAGTAGATGGGAGTAGGGGAATCATAGCCCAGCATCGTTAGATTTAGTTGCTGTTTTTTTTCTCGGCGATAAGCACCGGCTGCACGCAGCAGCATTACCTTATCTCGCACGTGTTCGGTCTTAATAATAATTGTTGGGTCTACAACAGTATTCGCCACCCTGTTTGGCCTAAGCCTAAAGATGTCTCTAAGCCTAGGCGCCGAATTGAGTTTAAGCTCCTGACATAGGCCATGAAACATCAGCTGCAAATTTTCGCCTTCAATGTATGGGATTCCATGGAGCCGCAGATCATTGGCTATAGATGCATTTGCCTCTGCGGTATTCATGGCTGCTAATTTCGCCTCCAGCTCACCGACCTTCGATTCCAGAGCGCGAACAAGGCCTGCCTCAATCTCCAAATTCTGCACACGTACAGCCAGCTGCTGCATCTCAGATGAAAGACGATCCATGCTCTCATTAAGGATAGACAGAATGCGGTCCTCCACCTCCCGCATGTCGTCCCTTATTCGATTCGCCTGATATGTGTGTTTGTTGAGGATAAGTGTAATTTGTGTCAATTTATTTTGTGTTAATTTGGTTTTGTTATTGTTTTGTTTGGCGGGTCTATTGTGTTTGTGTATGTATGAATGTATTGGATTGCTTAATGTTTGTGTTTGAACTTTGGCACCAGGTTGTTTGTTGGTAGTGAATGGTTTAAATGTTTGTTCAACTTTAAGTTTACGTGTTTTAAATTATGTGAGTCTTTTTTCTCATTAAATGCACGCACATAAAAACTGTTTATTAGTTTAAAACAATTAAATTTATGGGAAGCTTCAATTTGCGCGTCAACTTCGATAGACTTCGATAGCATTACTCGTCTTACTCACCTTAAGAAAAGTGAATTTCGAAAAATGGTCAAGTACAATGAAGATACCTATGTTGCCTTTTTTCGTACGAGGAAATGGACCGATGAAATCGATGTACAATCTCTGAAAAGGTCTTTCACTCGAGACTTTACTTCCCATTGGTGGTTTTAGTGTACAAGTGGGGTATTTAGAGGTTTTACATATATCGCATTTCCCTATATAATCTTTTACATCGATGACCATTTTCGGCCAAAAGAACCGACGCCGAATTCGTTCCAGACATTTAGCAACGCCACAATGACTAGACGATGGCTGATCGTGGGCTGAGCTGATCACTTCTTTACGCAATGACTCAGGAACAAATAGTTTCCAGCAGTCATCGTGATTTAAGCTGCTGTCCTCAAAACTACTACGTCGATATATATAGTCATCGATCACACGAAAGTCAGGTAAATTTGCACTTCGATAGTTGTCTCTCAGCTTGCGGTATTCAGCCGACTGAAACGCTTCGGATTCTAAGTTAATTTCTGGAAAGAGATCAACTTCTAGTGCGGAAATTTCATCTACATCTTCAAATGAACGCGACAGTGCATCTGCTACAACATTTTCGCTTCCTTTGCGATGCTCAATGTCGAAAGAAAATCCCTGTAGCTTTATTGCCCAACGTGCCAACCTGCCACTCAAATCTGCTTGGTTCATTAACCATCGGAGACTTGAATGATCAGTAACGACCTTAAATGGAAGACCTTCGATATACTGTCGAAACTTTTTTATCGCTAACACAACAGCTAAACACTCAAGCTCTGTAACTGTATAGTTACGCTGCGCTTTATTTAACTTCTTCGACATGAATGCGATAGGTCTTTCACATCCAGTTTTGTCGACTTGCGCTAATACTGCACCCACACCGTGCTGTGAGGCATCGCATTGGACGATAAAAGGTTTCTCATAGTCTGGATGGATAAGAAATGGAGCTGTGCATAGTCTGTTTTTGATATCATCAAATGCAACTTGAGCTTGTTCGTTCCATTCGAATGATTTTCCACGCAGCAATTCTGTCAGTGGAAAGATAACTGAAGAATACTGAGAGATAAAACGCTGGTACCAGCCAGTCATCCCTAAGAATCTTCTAAGCTGTTTGCGCGTTTTCGGCACTGGAAACTCTCCTACAGCTTGTATCTTATCAGGGTTTACTTGAAGAGTACCTTCTCCAACTACGTAACCAAGATAATTAACTTTATTTAAGCAAAACTGACTCTTGCTAATATTTATAGTAAGTCCAGCTTTGCGTAATTGTGTGGACACCACACCGAGATGCTCTAGATGTTCTTCAAAGCTAGTTGACATCACTAATAAGTCATCTAGATATACCAAGACATGTGATTTCAACTGATAGGGAATGACCTGATCCATCAACCTACACATGGTTTGTGGAGCATTAGTGAGGCCGAAGGGCATTCTTTTGAATTGGTATAGCGGACGATTAGGAATAGTGAAGGCTGTTTTCGAACGAGAATCTTTATCTAACCGAATTTGCCAAAAAGCATCTTTCAAATCTATTTTTGAAATGAAATATACTGGAGGAAGGCGACTAATTAGACCATCCAGGACTGGCATTGGATATGCATCCTTTACGGTTACGCCGTTGACCTTACGGGCGTCAAGGCAAAATCTAACCTTTCCAGGCTTGACGACTAACGTGACTGGAGAAGACCATGGCGATGCAGGTGCTTCTTCGATCACATCCATTTGAATCATACGATCAATTTCTTCACACAACAGCTTTGAATAATATGCTCCGCAAGTGCGCCACCAATTACGCTCTTGTTGGCTCCACTATCCAAAAAAACTAAATACGGTTGGCTAAATATCTCTATATTTGTAAAAGGCCGAATATCGTTACTTTTGTGAACGATAGCAGAGATTGTGAAGTTATTCAGGCTGTGTTTATTATGCCAAAATTCACGCATGCGCAATGAGGAACGACGTTTTGGAATTGACAGTAGGTCAAAATTGAAAATCGCTGCTCTGCGCTCGTTATATTGCTTTAGGCGCACATGATAGGGTTTGAAAAATCGAGAATTTGAAAGGTTTGGTGAACTAGGGGAAAAGTCTGGTAATGATTGCGAAATAACTTTATTCGAATCCAAGGCTAACGTCGGACATCCCCTTTCGGAGCTCGGTGGACATCCTGAGACGTGTTTTCCGAAGTGGGTCTACAGTTTAAGCAATTCGGCTTATATGTATCTATTAGGCCACAACCGTAGCAGAAAACACGGCGTGGCTTTAAGCAGTCGTGGTATCTATGACCTTGCTCGTCACAGTTCCTGCACTTCAGCTTGTCTTTTAGACGCACTGCAGAAATTTCATCGACAACATCAGATTCTTGTTCTGATGGTTCTTCTGAGTCTTCTTCGTGAAGAACAGAATTTATAATTCGCTTCGAAACATTTGACCGAGGAAATGGCTTTGATCTAAGATTTCGGAAGAATTCTTCATGACGATGACACTCTTTGCGTAAGATAGCTAAATTAATAGTGTCAACATGCAAGAGTTCATGTTTTAACTCTGGCTTTAAGTTATGTCTAACTTCTACAATTATGTCACTTTCTGACATTGGCTCTCTTAAAGAATCTGCGATTGCCAACATGGCGTCGAGGAACTCGTCAAAGCTCTCATTATTGCCTTGCTTTCGTCTCCGCATAGCATTTTTGATATCTCTGTCAGTTCGCTGATCTTGATATCTTTCTCTCAACCGATTGCATAACTCAAACCAATCCATATGTCCTATGGTTCTATGCACTCGCCAATAAAAGGAAAGCGCTGGTCCCGAAAAGAGTAAATTTGCAAATTCATATAATAAATCAAAATTTCCATTAAAATATTGCGATGTGAGACAATTCACACGGTAGATAAAATCTTCGATAGGAATATCGCTCGGGGAGCCCGAAAATTTAATTTTCCAATTGGATATTACATTGGAAATTCTATCAGGACGATCAGTAGAATAATCATTTGTATTTGCTGGAGCACTATGGGGTCTATTTCTTTGAGTATTGTCACGCCCAATACTAGAGCGGGGTACACCTATAGGCATTTCATTTTCCCATTCGAGTTGAGGTTCATCTCGAGCTTCTCTCGAATATGCTGACAAATTAAATTTCGTACTGCTGCACTGATCTGATCGGTCACAGAAGCTGTTATATTAGTTCGATAAGTTTCTAATGAACTCGCTATAATTTGCTGAATACGTTCTTCTGAAACATTATTAGTCTCAGAAGCGTTTTCACCTGTGTCATGTCTAATACGTGAACTAGCTTGCTGTCGTATATTTGGCGTGTTTCGATTGTTTGCTCTGCTAACTGCTCTAGTTCTATGAATGGCTCCTGTTTGATTGTTGCCTGTTTGATTATTGTTGGTGATGGTACGAGGTCTTCCTGTAGCAGTTCTAGCATTAGATCTTGATGGTAACGAAAGATTTTCTGTACTCTGTGCGAGAGTACAAGCCTGTCTACATACTGGACATGAGTTATTATTGCTTAACCATTCGGATAGACAAGCCCTGTGAAATTTATGTTTGCAAACAGTTTCGGTGATAACGGTTTCTGAACTTGTGTCACTGCAAATTATGCATAGAACAGTGTCATTGGCATTATTTGCCAAGACAACTAAGTCTTCTGTACTACGCCGTACAGCCATAGCTACAGATGAAATATAACCTTTTGAACGTTTTGGGTTTAGTTTTTGTTGTAACGTGAGTACAAAGATCGATAAACTTACTTTCGTAAAAGATACGATATATATTAAGATACGATAGATTCAATATAATCAAAATTTTGGGACTTATCCATTAGCACTTACACCTCAAAAAAGTTTAATTAGGTACTGCATCTCAAAATCTAATACGGAAACTAATAGTAAATAGTAGTATGAATTTCAAGACCAACTAGAAGAGGAACATGCCGAAAATGTCCAGCATGAGCAATCTCAATTCCGCTTGGAAGTGAAGGTAATATTTAAATTCTTTTTACTTGGAATAGATCCGACTTCTAATCAGAACTAATAATCCTAAGCAATTAGTAATTAAAACTGATTGTGAAGACTTATAGTTTGCTTATTTTAGCTTACTTAAGCTCACGCATATAACTTATCTGCCGGTCTGGCTCCGAAAATATCCAGAGTTCCAGCAATTCCAGGCCGCATAAGAGATAGAAACGGAAAGTAGAGGTAAAAATGTTGGATAAAGAATGGCTTAGGGGACAAGGATGTGGGAAAGGTAAGTTGCGAAGCGCGGGGTGTTTTAATTTATTAAAAATTTAATTTTCGTAAAGCGTCTGGCCCCACGTTGGACGCCATTTTAATTATGTAACGTGCACAACAGTGATGCATTAGCAGCACCACCTGGAAAAGATTAAAGAAAATAATTATTTTAAAATTCTATACCAAAAGATTGAACTTCATAACTTCAGATTTAACTCATATTAATTATTAGAAACTATATTAAAGGATTATTATGGAATTTTACGATGAAATATGTCTATTTTCGGAATATATATAATGTTGCTGAATTTCTAGGATTTTTGTACATATATTTCTTTTATATTATCAACGTCTGCGATCATTTTCTTGCTGCATTTACTTATGCATACACATCGGCTGTGCCGTACTCACTACTAGGTATTGTCCATCGATGTCAGCAGGCCTGTTGACGTTGATTTGACTGTGGAGGTTTAAATAATAAAATTTATAGATGCAACAAAAGCAGATCGGGTGGCTGAACTATAAGAGACATCGAAAATTTTATAAGTAAAAATCTTTCACAAATTAAGTCATTAAATTCCAAAACTTTTTCCGATTACTCCTTCTGGGATGTGTGCAGAGTGTTAGCACCTAACAATTATCTTCCAGCACTAGAAAGCACATGAATTTCTTCTCTGTAGTCTTCGCCTGCAACGCTAGTTCATGTGCCCAAGGGTTATGCAACCGCACGCACGAGGTTAGGGCCGTCACAATGGTCCAAGAAAACGGGGTATGAGCAAGAATCCGAGGTCTCGACCAGGTTTACGACTTTGGATGTTCCATTACTTTGGATCTCTACGCTCGATGTGGTCTGCTTTGTGGGTATGTATGTGTAAAGGTTATGGCCTAGGGCTGGCACATGGCCACGCCTGGCCTAAGCTTGTATGGCGTGCCCCAATGGAAATGAGCCACTTCACAATAAAATACGCTTGGGTCGTACTGCCAGGAACACAAGGGCACCGCAGACCAGAAACACTATAAACAGATTCTCATATGAAACACTGGCAAATAGCATTTTCACTAGCTTACCCTGTGTGAGGTTAGGGACGCCGACTCGTGTGGTCGTTTAATCCAACAATTAGTGAAACGTTTGTCCACCGCTAAGATTCAAGCACTTGTGGCCGAAAGAAGGAGCCTTGAAAATGATGCTCAATGCACTGTGGGTGATTGCAGGCTTCACTAGTACTTGCACACAGTTTTATACGGACTTAAATCAAACTCTCAATATGAATGCGTCTTTGATCGCTGATTGCAAAAGAATAAATGGCAGAATGAAAACGGAAATTCGACCAACTCCGAGAAGTTTCTTCCAGTGTGACCAAATCCGGTAAAGGAGAAAAGCTTAGTTTGCAAATATAAATACTAAATTGATCAAAATAAAAGCAGTGCGCTAACAGTAGCGTCCAGAAAAATTAGTACATCTCCTGTTCTAAGTAAACAACAATCTGGGCCCTAATAATGGTATGGTGGGACAACAATCTGGGTCATAATAATGGGTATGGTGGACATGAATATTTGCACAACACTAATGTTCTTCTTTGGAGAATATTACGTGCAGAGTGTTCTTTTTTAAAGAAATGTTGAGACCGGGAAGTTGAGTAACGAAGAAATACGATTTCTAAGAGCACAGTCTTTATTTAATCACTTAAACTTAGTTACATTATATAAGAGATAATTAAAGGCGCTAACGAGGCGCAGATAGTAGTGTGGTAGCGAACATAAACAATTAAGCAAGAATAAGAATGTGAGAGAGTGTGTGAGAGCTTTAAAAAAGAACGTGTTTTCCTCTCAAATGATTTTTCCCGACTAACTCCGTGGAGTTGCCAGTCAGCCACTTAAATCTAAACATCCAGGGTGGCAGCGCTGAAGATCATCGATTGCTGCCGCATGGCGGTTGGATTTTGAATTTAAAATGGTCGGTTGAAGCTAGCCCTGCATTTCGGCGGCAACACGATGTTTTCGCGCACAGGGGTCGATATGTAAATAATAATACGTATTTATATGTCAGCAGATATTTAATTAATTACACTAGTTTACAGCATTTCCGATCCCGACCATCTGGCAGTTATTTCGTATGTAAATCCATTTGATAAGTCCAAAAATCCAGTCCGCAAATTTTTTTATGGGGCCGTTTTCGAGAAATCGCGGAAAAGCTAGTTTTTCGATTTGTGAAAAAAGTACCTTTAGAAAAATGCGTATATCTTTGGTACCGGTTCTTGCATTATGAACAGGTAATGCTTACTTGGAAGGTAATTGAACTCCCTATCATTCGTTGATACACCACTTCTTAAGCCGGTGCTGGACTTCAGCGTTATAAAGGCTTTTATCGACAACTTTGCATTAAATTTATCACTATTTTAAAAAAAGCTGAATTTTAAGTGCAATTTTCACAAAGAAAAAAATTGTGTAAAATTTATTTTATGGCTGGTCACTAAAGATTAATCTATTAAAAATGCAACGCCACATAACTCATTAAAATCCGATCAAGAATAAAGAAGTTATTGGCATTTTAGTAAAAAATGGCAGGTTTCAACTTCAAGCAAATTGACTAAGTTTGACTGTTTTATGTTCGTCGTAGGAGGCATAGGAAACATTCAAACTATTCTATTAAAGGGCTACTATGATCCGCCAAATTTATTTTGTACCTGGTTAGGTTATTTTGTGATTGACTTAGGTTGAAAAATGAATGTAAGGCGATAGAAAAATGCCCGCAAGCATATCAAGATCATTTTTGCATCCAAATTCATTTTTCAACCTAAGTCAATCACAAAAGCATTACCTGTTCATAATGCAAGAACCGGTACCAAAGATATACGCATTTTTCTAAAGGTACTTTTTTTCACAAATCGAAAAACTAGCTTTTCCGCGATTTCTCGAAAACGGCCCCATAAAAAAATTTGCGGATTGCGGACTTACACAAGGAATTGCTACCAAATGTTCGGGATCGCGAAATTTTTATTATTTTGTAAACTAGTGTTACTTACCATTACCAAATATAAATGGAGAGCCACATTTAATTTTCAGTTCATTGCGCTGCAATCGTCAACTTCTAACTGAAGACAAATATAAACGGCGACACTGAAAACCATGTGTTTTTTCATATTCCCCTTTGTTCTCTTAATTTTTAGCTATTGCTTTTCGCCGATTCTCTGTTCGAGTCTCATTTCGCTTTTTGGGTTCTTAAAGCACAGGTGCTGCATGCGTGCCATTAGAAGGGACGTTTGCATGTTATGCAGATTTCTATCCCTTCCAATATACGCCAAGGACTGTTGCAAGAACGAAATGGTAAGGAACGGTGCACTACCGTTTTTGGTTTTTAATAGCCTGGTTTTTTTATACTCATTTAGGGACGTTTGCATGTTATGCAGATTTCTTCCTTCAACCCACTGAAGAACGGGTTTTCTTTTATTGCATGCCGTTTTTCATACTGCAAAAATTGGTAGTGCATTCTTCCTTGTAAAAAGAACAGTGCCAGATGGCATTCTTTTTGGAACCACTTTCCGTAAAGTCCGACTGGGTGGGATAGGCAAACACAACACATGCAAACAATTACTTGTGTGTGCACTGCGTATAACCTAAACCGTTATTCTTCCCTTCTTTTTATTGGTCTTTGCTCGCGCATCAAACTGACTAACAACAATTTCAATGATTTTGTTTTTGCCTTACTCAAATTCGTTGTGATTGTGTTGGTGTCTTGTCTTCGAGTTTGCACTTGCAAAAATCGGTATTGAGTTTAACCTGCCGGCGAGATGTTTAACATTTATCATTCAAAAATGTTAAAATTTATTTTTATATCTATTAACATTATTATTGTTAAATAGATTAATCATTTTTTAACCTTTATTTTTCTTTTATTCACATTAGTGAAATGGTACCTATGTATACTTATTTTTTTCCAGTGCTCAAATTGAAATACAGAAAATTGTTCTCTTCTTTGTATTGGTATTTTTATTTGTGCGTATTGGTAAGAGCTCTGTCGTATGTTGGATTTGGGCATGCCTGGTTTGGAGCCTGTCCACTTCTTCAAAGTGCCTGCATCCCCAGACTAGAGCTCCATAGGATTGAACTGCTCGGAATACTGAATTAAAAAGTTTCCATTTGACATTAATGCTAACTTTATGTTTGGCTAGAAAGTTGGTCCATGTTACACTCATACATGTTTTGGCTTTATCATTGCCCCACATGCACAGTGGTTTTTTTTGGCCTTTTTCTGGCATAAACCCCAAATTTTTTTTTTCAGATTCCAAATATTAAATGGTTATTTTTTTATTTCCATACTCATATTAGTTTAAAAAACAAACCCATTCAACCTTAGTGGCAACACTGCTTTTTTGACGGGCGCTTGAAGTCAGCTGTTTGTGTGCCACGTGTTTTTTGTGAAACTGGCAGCAAATATTTGCCAACTTTGAGTGTGTCTGTTTAAAAAGTTAGAAGCAAAATAAAAAATGTAAAAACGCAAACTGTTAGTTCAGGTATGTTTTGTTAAGATTTGATAACTGGTTTGCCATTGCTGTGTGCTTTTGTCCAATTTTGCCGTGTGTTGCTTGTGTGTAATTTTATGTTGGCCCTAACAAGTGTAGCAATGTTTTTTGGATGATTAGTTGTGCATGGCACAGCATGGCACAAAGTCTTAAATGCAAA
Source organism: Lordiphosa clarofinis (assembly GCA_018904275.1). NCBI lineage: Eukaryota > Metazoa > Arthropoda > Insecta > Diptera > Drosophilidae > Lordiphosa > Lordiphosa clarofinis. The sequence goes on from JAEIGQ010000136.1 coordinate 662,219, forward strand.
GTTGTTAACGAAAGAGTGTAGATTAAAAAGTAACTAACACTTCTTGCTACAACGTGCGACTTTTCGAGAAAATTGGCCTTATTGCAGCTGAAATCATGCTTAAGTTGAAGATAAAAAAATTTTTTCGTTTGGTTGCGTCAAACACAAAAAAGTTTTTTAAGTCGTATTTAGTGCCATAAATAAAAGTACGAACCGAATTTCAGTTCAAAAGTGTAAAATACAACAAAGCTGGAGCAAATCGAATGTATCAGTTATATGGCAGCTATATGAAATAGCATTCCGAATCAAACCATATTTCATAAGTCGCTTAAGAAGCTTAAAATACGTGCTCAAAGCGAATTTCAGATCAACATCTTTAAAACCAACGAAGTTGGTGCATATCGGCCAAATCGGTTATATGGCAGCTATATCAAATAGTTGTCCAAACCAAACAAAATTTGGTAAAACGTATAAGAAGCTTAAAATACGTGTACAAACCGAATTTCAGCTCAATAGCGTAAAAACTACATAGTTGGACCATATCGGCCAGATCGGTTATATGGCAGCTATATCAAATAGCGGTCCAAGCCTAACAAGATTTGGTACAACGTATTAGGAGCTTAAAATACGCGTACAAACCGAATTTCAGTTCAATAGCGTGAAAAACAACAAAGTTTAAGCAAATCGGCCAGATCTGTTATATGGCAGCTATATCAAATATTGATCTAAACTAAGTTAATTTTTCCAAGTCGTCCTTGGGGCCCAAAATATGATTTTAGTCCAAATTCGGGGTCAATAACGTAAAAACTAGAGTTTATGCCAAAAAAAGGCAAAAAAAAACCACTGTGACATGGTGCAATACTCCTCCAGCCGATTAATCATGTCCTGAAGTACGCTTATATTATCCGCCGTAATGACGATATCATCTGCATACATTAAAAGGCGTATATTACGATCTCCAATATAAAGCCCTCCTTTAAATACTTCGTGCAAGTCATCCAAAAATAACGCAAAAAGCAACGGTGATAATACGCATCCTTGTCGAACTCCGACTTCTGTCTTAAAATAATTTGACAGTTCTTCCCCTGCGGATTCAGTTTGGTCATACACTCTTTCAAGGAGGTTTATTATCTTTGTCGAGACACCCTTTGTCGATGAAAAAACCGTAAACTTTTTTGGTTTCCTGCAGCTTAAGGTGTATGATTGCTGCGAGGTTGTAGACGTTATCTACGGTTGAGTAGCCCTCTAGCTTGATAGCTTGATACTCGTTCAGACTATTATTTTGGTTAGCCCACTTGCTCAGTCTATAATATATTACGCTCATAAGAATTTTTGATATGCAGTTAATAAAAAATATACCACGGTAGTTTTCAGGCTTGCCCATGTCACCCTTTTTATAGATTAGGAATACAATACTTGTAGAGCAACACTTTTCAATATCAGCTCCATTCAGAATATTATTGTATGCTTTGGTTAGGGCCACCAGCAATTCCAAGGAAGCGTTGACAAAGAATTCGTATGGAATCCGATCTTCTCCTGGAGCTTTGTTTTCCTTTGCCATTTTGAGGGCATATTGTACTTCAGGTAACATAATTTCTGCATCCAGTACCCCGTCCTGAACAAAGTTACGGGCGTAATGAAGAATGCATCCTTGTGTAATGGGATTGAGTAGAGAACCAAAGTGCTGTTGAAAGACGCTTGCTTGAATGCTTGGGCTGATTTTAAAATCTGTACCTCTAATCTCTCGCACCATACCTTACATAACCGCTTATATGCTATGTTGCTTCTTAAATATTCTTTTCGCAGGTCATCCGCACATGTATCGCTGGGGCAATTTCGAACGTCATTTAAGACGATCATCGAGCGTTTTCTATATTCCCTGGACTGATTATCGTACCATACATTTTTGCTCTTGGGCTCTGTGGGCGAGGCATTAATGAAGGGCTTAGCAGCAGCCCTTATCACAATATCCTGCAACTGGGTTAAGGTCATCGGCTGTTCTTCTCTCTCCCTTTCCTGAAGTGCTTTAACAACTCGTATTTGGTAACGTTTTTGTTGTTTAGGGTTCCATCTTAGTTTGGGTAATAAAGTTAGAGATTTGCAAATTTGCAAAATTGGTTAGTGATCTGACCATAGTTTGCTGTCTACCCTGAAACTTTCAATTATCGGCAATACTTCATGATGCACTGCAGCAATATCATTGGTTGAACTCCCCACCGTATTTATGAAAGTGAAGCTTCCTTGTTCATCTCCAGAGACTAAGCCGTTTAAAACAATAAGTCCATTATCATTGCAGAAATCTATGAAATGGGCCCCCTTCGAATTTACCACTTTATCCTTCGCCTTTCTCCCTGCAGTATTCACAACACATGAGGTATTTTCCAAAAAGTCGATCTCCTGCGAAAGTTCTCCGATTCGAACATTAAGGTCACCTATCACAATGTGGTTTTCTATGCGACTTTCTGAGAAAATATCTTCAACAGGTAAATATTCCATGTTCCAGTTGCATCCTCTTATGTATAGTGGAATTATATTTAAGGTTTTATGACTGTCCCTCAGCTTTAATATATGAATACCTTGCACTTGTATCATCTCGTGTGTCAGACCCATATCTTTTAGGTTCTTTTTTACACCCACAAGGGTTCCACCAATCGCACGGCCAAAGTTGGAGTTACGTGTTGCTGGCGTCCAGTACACCTCATATTTTTCAAACATTTTAATTTTATCCTGACATACATGTGTTTCTAATAAAATGAAAATATCAAATGATCTTAAATATTCAAAAAACAGGGGGAACATAGACTTATTTTCTAATCCATGTATATTATACGACAAAACATTTAACAGTTTATTACACGCTTTACCTTGACAAATATTAAGGCTGCTCGGATGATTGCTCCTTAGTTTTTTTGGGCTCTGTCTAATAGGGACTGAAGCTGGTGGTCCATGTCTTTGATTTTGTCGCCATAAATGCTCTTTAGGTATTCCTCCGCTTGTTGTCCCTTTTCAACTAATTTTCGGCTCGCATCAAAATACATCCAAGTGCCATTTACATTAATGCTATCATTTCTGACAAAGATCCTGACGTTGCCTATCCGTGACAGCACATATAAGGAAATTTAAAAGACATGCAATTTATAGATATATATAAGTACATATTTATTAAGGTATACATACATGAATATTGTTATGTATTTAATAAAAAACAAACTATGTCATATTTTTATTAAAAAATAAAATTTTTTCTAAATTTGAGCTTTTTAGCCTAGTGCGTTTTTCATTTAAAAGATGGCCCGATGTTGAAAAAAGCCTTTCGCTCGTAGACGAACTGGCGGGAATAGCCAGAATGGTCCGAGCTAATTTGGGAAGGTAGTTTAAGTCCCTTGCATTTTTTCCAGAATTCTAAAATATGTGTGCCAGGAGCTGCTGGATAGGCCAAATATTTGTCAAGCTCTATGTCGATAGCGTTTTTCTCAACTCTTCGTTTTTTTATATAACTTAAGTCTAAAAATTCAGCAAACATTCCATTTTCGGAATTATTTGGGTTTATGTTATTAGTTATATCATCAACGCTACTACATTCATGATCCCCTATAAATTCGGAGAGCATTGCTTTTACCGTAGCTAACACATTATCTCTTTTTTCCTCTGAGAGGAAATTCATCTCTCTATAAGGAGGGTTCAAGAAAAGCCCAACCAAATGAGCGATTGCCGGAAGAAACCTTTTTTCTATTGCGCTTAGGGTCATTGTTTTAAACTAAGTTATTATTTGGGAATCAAGTGTGCTAGTTCTGCAAAGTTTACATAATTTTTCTGACCACAATGCAAATATTTGCATTGTTGGTTCCTTGTCAGAGCTAAGTGCTTCAGAGCAGTCCTTAAAAGGTTTTAAGAAGCTTAAAATGTTTTCAAGTAATGAAAAATCCAAATTACTAATTCGCTGTAGCTCATCTTTTTTAAGTAAAAGAGCTTTTATTTCCTCTTTTACATCAAATATTCTCAAGAGCATAAAAAATTTAGAGTTCCAGCGTGTTTTAACTTGCTGTTTCAGCGTTTTTGAGAGCTTACTGTTAAGCTGAGAATGTTTAAAATATTTGACTAATGATTTGCAGCAATCTATTAAAGCCTTCACTTCCGCAAGAGGATTTTTCTCAATGACGTCATCCATGACAAGGTTCAGATTGTGACAAGCACAAGATAGGCGCTTGAAGCTCTTAAATGCCGCAACGACATTTGCACCATTGTCCGTAACGAAGACAGCTCGATCGATAGTTTCAAGTGTGTTGAAATCCTGCAAAATGTCCTGAACATTTTTGAGGATATTTTCTCCAGTTTTCTTCTCGTCCAAGAACTCCCTGATTTGGGTGGTCGATATATCTCAAAGTATCAATATCGATAATATCAAAAATCAAAATTTTCAATATTGATATTTGATATTTCGCCACCAAAAAACATCGATATATCGATATTATCGTTATATTCTAAAGCTTAAGAAAACTGAAAAGCTTTTCAGGAACGTCTTCACCATAAAACTGCTTGTGAAGATTTCTAGAAACCGTTATATCTAATCTTCTCAACAGATTCCAATAGTTTTATAAAACTACACTGTACATTTTTTCAAAGTACATTCTTGTGAGAGTTTCCATTTCTTTAAACCTTAAAAGCGTATAGTCAAAACAGATACAAATTTAGTTAGGCGCATTACTTCGTACAAGTAAGGTTTCTGTTAAAAATTTTTCTGATTTCAAAGCAGATGAACCGAGTTTTTATACCCTTGGAGAGGGTATATTAAAATTGTTCAGATGTTTGTAACGCATAGAAGGAAGCATCTCCGACCACATAAAGTATATATATTCTTGATCAGCATGACGAGCTAAGTTGATATAGCCATGTCCGTCTGTCCGTCTGTCCGTCCGTCTGTCCGTCCGTCTGTTTCTATACTATCTCCTCCGTCAGTTTTAAAGCTATCTTAACCAAACTTTGCACGAAGTCTTTTGGTATAAATACGCTGCACATTTGTCGGAACCGGCCGGATCGGATGACTATAGCATATAGCTGCCATAGGAACGATCGGTTGAAAAACTAGTTTTAGTGAAAAAAAACTTTTTTGTTTTCAATGCTATCGCTCCCAACGCTCGTATTTATAAGTTTTTAATGATTTCACATAATTTCACCAAGCCTTGTCAAAATCGGACAACTATATAGTATAGCTGCCATACAAAAGTTAGGTCTGAAAAAAAGTCTTAGTAAGAAAAACTTTTTTGTTTTCAATGATATCGCTCCGAACGCTCATTTTTATAAGTTTTTAATGATTTCACATAATTTCACCAAAACTTTTCCAAATCGGACTACTATATAGTATAGCTGCCATACAAAAGTTAGGTCAGGAAAAAAGTCTTAGTAAGAAAAACTTTTTTGTTTGCAACGCTCGTATTTATAAGTTTTCAATGATTTTACATAATTTCAACAAGACTTGTCGAAATCGGAACACTCTATAGTATAGCTGCCATGCAAACTGTCAGGCATATATCAAGCTCCAAGGGTATATAAACTTCGGTCGAGCCGAAGTTAGCTGGCCTCTATTTTTTTCAAGTAAAGTTTTGTGACGAACTTAATTTGTACCTTATCTGAGTGTAGGCTCTAAAGACTTACAGATTATACTTAGAAAAAGAACTTCAAGCGAAGAATTTAAGAGAACCCGCTGCCTAATGTATTCTCCAGTCACTATGCTGCGGCTGTCTGTAAATCAGCGATTGTTACCTGATGCCCCCAGGGGCCGAAGACATTTCGCTATTAACACATTAACAAGTTATACGCTTGCCGAAGCGGAGCCCAAGAAAGTAATGGATCGAAATGCACTTTCAGACAGCATGAACAATTCATCCGCAGCTCTCCAATAAGCAATATCTTCAATATATTCTAGCACTGACACCTAATATTGCACCGTATTGCAGCATCCATACGTGTATGATTAGTTCTTAAATGCGATTTTAAGTTGTATTACCAGATGTTTTATCAGGATAGCCATATAATTTGAACCAATTACCATAGTAACTTTTTTGATATATCGTTTATAAAAATATCGATAGTCGCCAATATCGGCATTCAAAATATCATATCGGAATAACCCTTATCGTACAACAAAATATCGATATATCGTTATATCGATTAAATATTGACAACCCTATCCCTGATGCCTGTAAAAGATACACAAGTAAGTTAAATGCTTCATAAACATTAATAAATAAATATGTAAATATGTATGTATCAACATATACATTATATGTAAACACAAATATATTCTAAAAATTGATTAATATTAGTACCTAAAAGAGCGACGTTCAGTCGGAAGCTATCATCCACATAGTGAGCAGTCAGCGATATAAAATTTCGCTGCATGTAGTCGTCACTCCACATGTCGGTCGTGTATGCCAGTTGTTGGTCTTTCAAACTTATGATAAGTTGAGTCTTCAACGTTTCGTACTCTTTCTCCATGATGGTAGTGCTTAACACTTTACGGGATATAACCAAATCATCAAAAGACTGACTTCCAAATTCTGCTTCTATGTCGCGAAGCGCTTGGCTATATTCACGGAAGCCGCTACCTACCAATTCACAAAAAAAAAGAGTCAATCAATAAACACGTGCAATGGGAATAGAACTTACCTTCGGTAACATTGAAAGAGTGCAAGTCTTTTGCAACTAAGGCTAGCTGCTTTCGAGCTAACGAATCCCGAAATCGCGTCGAAACAACTTTTTTGGCAAACATGTCCAATTTGGGCAGTGACTTAAGCGCGTCTTGTTGAGACATGCACTTATGGCGGCTGAGGGTGCCCGTGCCTTGTTTTGAATTATACACCAGCACATGCTTACAGCTTCGGCAGCACACAAAATCGACATTATTGCAATCGAACAGCACACTCCTGCCCTTTTCATTTTGTATTAGCTTTACACATTCATTTTTTTATTCACAGCGTCCTGAATGGTTTGTCGCGACATATTTTATATTTCAAAGTTTTATCAATTTCACAATAGGACGCCAATTGAATTAGTGGTGAACAAACAAGTAAAATATGTATAAGCAAATCGATAGTAGTATCGATAAACAATTAAAATGCGATAAATTGCGGTTCTAATTCGAGCATAAACAAAAATAGCGCGAACAAATCAAAATTGTTTTCGGGCCTATTTCGGGCTTTTACGGGCCGGGCCTTTTTGCTAAGGCCCGAGCCTGCACGAATCTTAATTTTAAGGCCCGGGCCCGCTCCGGGCCTGTGTAAGCCCGTGGGCCACGAAAAAAAAGCCCGGCCCTCGCCCACCTCTACTACAGAAGTCTCAAGTTTTTCGAACTTCTGTTTATTTGTTCATATTCCGCTTACCCATATGGGAGATCACAATCAGGTGTTCTGGTGGATAAATCAGCCGGCCTCCAATGCAGCTAACAATCCCGAAATCGATGGCTATCAGCTGGTTTCTCCTGCGCTTTGAATAAACGCTTATTAAAATAAAATACGCGGGACGACTCGCTTAGCACTTGCACTCTTCAGGTGGTGCTGTATTGCATGGAGCAAAGCAATTGATTTATTCGAGGGCTTAGCGCTCCCTTTATAACATTCTGTAACATGTAGTCTTATGGGGCATACAATACATTGGTGGATCTTAAGTTCTAAGGATTACCGTTAGTTGGTTATCTAAGTTTAGTTGGTGAATCTTATGTGCCGTTTTATCCGATTAGAGCTGGTTTTGTCTTTTGAGCTTTCAAGTTGGCTGAGCCACAGTCTCACATACACACCAATTCCAGTGTACTCGTTGTGCGGCCAGAGTCCGCGCGTCTCACATACAAACCAATACAAATGAAATGAAAAAAGTTCTGAAAATTTTTGACACGAGTGTGAAAAATTATGTGTAAAAAATTTTCTGGATTTTTTTTTACAGATGTCAGCAATAGTGTTAGTAACGCGCGTGAAAAAATTCTCGTGTAAATAACATGAACAAAATTTATTTTTTCACGTGTAACAAATTGTTAGTAACACAAAATACAAACTTTTTTCATTGATGTTAATTATCATGGCAGAAAAATATCTTTTGTGCATTTTACGAAGCCCTGACTAAAACAAAGTACACCTCAATTTTTTTTTTTTAAATTACATATATACATTTTTTTTTAAATTTATTTTAAAGTATATATACCAAAATGTGCTTAATTTTTTTTAATTCAATAGATTTATTCGATTAGCATGTACAATTTGTTGCTTATTATTTTTACCTTTTACTGTAATATTGTTATTTTCATTTATTTTTACTATTTCATATAGTCCTAAATATTTGTTTTCTAGCTTCTGCCCTGTTTCGTTTTTAAGTATTACTTTTTGTCCAATTTTTAATTTTTTAATTCTGAAACTCTACTGTCTTTGTGGTTTGTATTTCTTTTTGCTTTTTTAGCATTATGCTAGCTCTATGTTGTGCCAACTGTAGCTTGTATTTTTTTTATTTTTCGTAATCTTTAAGATTGTATTTGGGTCAATTTTGTTTGCAGTGAAAGGAAATTTTTGTGGTGTCGTGAAATTAAACCGAATCGATTTTCGGTTCCGGTTCTGGTACGTACCGGAACTGCCGTTTCTTTAAAAGGTTCTGTTTTTGTTCTATTTTATTTCGGTATTCGGTTCCGGTACCTAGATTTTTATTTCGGTATACCGGTACGTACCGGTATGGACCGGTTAAATTAACAGAAAATTGTAAACGATAGTCCAAACAAAGTGGGTAAACAATAGACATGTATGTGTACATAAACTATCATGTTTATTTGCCTGTGTTTGCCAAACATACATACATCATAAGACGATTAAAAGAAAAGAAAATTAATAAAACCTTAGTTACAAGGAAGGTAAATTAATGATTACTGCTTAGGCCCATTTTCACAATGTCCGGTTCGTCAAACTTACCGGCAGGTTAACCGAATTTGGGTGTCTCATGCTGTCTTTGGCGAAAACCAGCCGGCAACTTTAACCGCAGCCTCATGATAAGGGCAAATTTTAACCGGCCGGCAAGTTTCGATAAAACTATCGCTACTTTTACTCGATAGACAACAGCTGTGTCGAGCACTTGAATTACTCTGTGCAACAGTCAAAAAACTACCAAGTTACACTATGCGGAATCGATAGTGCTACACGAACTGAGTAAGTCCCTATCTGCATTTGGCTAGATTGGTAACACTTTTTTTTATAAACCCTCAAAGTTTTTGAAATTGGGTGTGATAACAAAAACAAGTAAGAGTGTTGCGGTAGAGTGCCCCGACAGCAAAATACCCTGTCCCAAGTAATGTGGTTCCTATAGGTTTGAATTCCATTTATTTTAAAATTTATTTCAATAAATGGGCAGGCGCACTTATGTCCATATCTTCGGTGATTTTGCTCGGATCCCATTGTGGTACACAGAATAGATAGATGTTGGGCCTTATGAATATATATTAAGTCAGTAGGTTAAAACTTAATAACACTGTGCAACTTTTTTAAGGTCGCTTACGCCTTTGGACTCCGATATTTTTTAAGAGCATACCGAAACTAAAAAAATCCCCAAAGGACTTGGCCCTATCACATCGTAAAGGTCCTTTTTTGATACCCAACATATTTTCAACCCAAACTGTCCATATATCATAAACCGTTTGGAATTTTGTTTTTATATCTTTGGTAAAGTTAAAGATATAAAATAGAGGAAAAAAAAGTCATAAACGGACTGACCCAAAATTTTTTCATGTTTTTCGCCTGAAACGGCTAAACTACTGGGAATTTGAAAAACCTTTCTTTTGCGAAATTATCCCAAACAACAATATAAACAAATCTCTAGTACACGCCAGCTTCATACGAACACCCCTTCACACCGTTTTGATACTATAAATGATAAATAATGAATACATGCAGGCCTGTTCCGAATTCCGAACGTTTTCAAAAAGTAAAAACGAAACGAAAACGATCGTTTTACTATTTGCTGTTCCCAATTCCGAACGATTTGGCTACGTTTTGACTTTTCGAACTCGGTTTCGAAGTCGCTTTCATAAACAGCTGTCTGGCTGCCCTGCGCGCGTGTTTGTGTATATCGACAGCAGCCAGAGTTGTCACCATCTCTATAATTTTAATTTACAAAACTCTTATTTACATATAAGGACAATTTATTTTTATTTAAAGCAGTATTCAATTATTAAATTTGAATTTGTGATATCAAATATGGTTCAAAATAGTTAAACTAAATAGAAAAAGTGCTGTGCAAATACATTTATTTATATGAAGCAACCCTAGCAGCTATCGATTGACTTTTGAAATCGACTAAAAAGTAAAGTGGAATTCAGAACAGCTCGGTTTGAAAACGACCGCTCCGTTTTGCTTTTCACAGAAATTTAAATATTTTAAAATACACTTTAACTGTAAACAGATGTAAGTAGCAATGCTAAGCGATTTTAAAAATGTTCAATATTATTAAATTGATTAGTTTATAATTTTGGTGATTCAGAACTTCTAGTCATAGATCTTCTGGACATAATGGGGACGTATGTGGTCAGGTAAAGCTTCTGATCGGTTCAACTTGGCGAACCCAGTGTGATCCTGGCTTACTACGTCCCAAGTCGACTCACACCTCCTCGTGGTGACCACCGGAAGCAGTGGCAATGCACCCGCATTGCTGCTGACTAACGTGAGCGGCGTCCCCCCCCCCTTCCCTACAGGGTATAATATATAGGGTTAGTGCGTCGGGTTTGGTACCCACCATCGTAAAAAATCTCCACCAATGAAAACTGCGACTACAATGCCTCGGATACGGACCCCCCCTGATGACGACTCACGCAAACGTTTTAAGGACCACGATTTGAGAATATGCACCTGGAATGTCCGCACCCTCAACGGAGATAGTGATGATATTCCTTGGTGAATGTCCTCAAGGAATATTCATCGGACGTTACCGCACTCCAGGAAATGCGATGGATTGGATATGGAAGCAAGATAATAGCGCTACCACAGGATGAGACAGGAAATAAAACACCCCGCTGGGGGATCTACTACAGCGGTCATGCTACCAAGCACGAGGCAAAATATTTTAATATTAGTCTTATCTGTGCTCACGCGCCAACAGAGGAGTAGAAGACCCGATAAAAGACGAATTCTATGAGCGCCTGGAACAACTATATGAGCGCTGCCCCGACCACGACATAAAGATCGTGCGATTTTAACGCGAAAATCGGTAGAGAAGGAGTTTTTGGTTCGACAGTCGGACGCTTTAGCCTTAAGCCCCATACGGAGTACGACGAAAAATTCGTTTTTTTACAGTATTTCATATAATTAGAAACACCTTGGCTTTGCTTTGATGTTCATGTGCTGTTAGATAGTGTTTCTATTTATGTGAAATACTGTAAAAAAACGAATTTTTCGTCGTACTCCGTATGGGGCTTTATTGAAACAACCTCTGGTAACGGAGAGAGGCTAATAGACTTCGCTGCGGGCCGGAACATGGTCGTAAATAGTACCAGATTTGAACATAGAGACATCCATAAGGCGACCTGGAAGTCCCCTGATCAACGAACTCGAAACCAGATTGATCACGTTGTGATCGACGGAAGGCATTCATCAAGTGTACTAGATGTGCGCGCGATTCGAGGAGCCAATATTGACTCGGATCATTGCCTTGTTGCAGCCAAGGTACGCATACGGCTCAGTGTGGCGCATGCCGCACGCACTGGCTCACGTCGAAAGCTAAACGTCGAGAAGCTGCAATCACAAGGGACCTCCGAAGCCTACAAAGCTAAACTCGCCCAACTGCTCAAGGAATCCTCCCCATTCCCTTCCGATATAGGTGAACAATGGAATCGAATATCACACTCCATGAGAGCGGCTGCCGAGGAGGTACTCGGGTACTCCGAGTCCCCTCAAAGGCGGTCTTGGTACGATGAGGAGTGCCGACGCGCTACTGGCGAGAAAAACGAGGTCTACAAGACATTTTTGCAGACGAAAGCGGATGCTGATAAAATTGTTTACCATAAGAAAAGGAAAGAGGAGAAGCGCCTATTTAGAAGAAAAAAGAATGAGCAGGAAAGGCGCCTGCGCGAGGAAGTCGAGATGTTATTCGGCATGAGTGAGACTCGAAAATTTTACCAAAAGATTAAGCAATTAACAGAAGGTTTCAAGCCCAGAGTCGCACAATGCAAAGACGAACAGGGGAGTCTGGTCACAGATCCGCAAGTGGCGCTTAACAAATGGAGAAGTTACTTCTCCAACCTACTGGGAAGCGATGACGAACAGGATGCCGCCATTAGAGAAGTAACGATGCAACCAATCGACAACATAGAGATAGACCTGCCGACCCAAGAGGAACTCTGTTTAGCCATATGAATGCTAAAGAACAACAAGTCGCCAGGCGCTGATGAGCTGCCCGCTGAATTGTTCTAGGCTGGAGGCGAAGAATTGGTAAGGTGCATGCACCAACTTCTGTGCCGTATATGGGTTGACGAAAGCATGCCCGATGATTGGAATCTAAGTGTTCTAAGTCCAATCTTTAAAAAAGGAGACCCTGCAGTTTGCGCCAACTACTGCGGGATCAGTCTCCTCCCCATCCCATACAAGGTTCTGTCCCGCATTATTTGTGAACGTCTAAAGTCGTTTATTGATACACTGATTGGACCTTATCAGTGTGGCTTTAGACCTGGTAAATCCACCACAGACCAGATATTCACATTACGCCAAATCCTGGAGAAGACCAATATGGGGAGACCAATACAATGGGAGAGTACAACTTTAGTGTTGTGGAGGATTTCGTCTACCTCGGAACGATGATAACCAGCATAACAACATCGGTCTGGAAATCCGACGAAGAATCACTTTTGCAAACCGATGTTCAAGAGCAAAGACCACAAGCGAAGAACAGAAATAGCCCTTTACAAGTCGCTTATCATCCCAGTCCTGCAATATGGCGCAGAAGCATGGACAATGACAGCGGCGGATGAAGCGACGATTGCCGCGTTCGAACGAAAAATCTCCGGAGGATTTATGGACCCTTAAAAGTTGGCGATGATTTCCGCATTCGAAAGAATACCGAACTGTATGAGCTCTATGGGGACACCTGTCTGGTCAAGCGCATAAAGCAACAGCGGCTGCGCTGGCTAGGACATGTCGCCAGGATGAAGGTAGAAGCTCCAGCAAAAAAGGCGTATAAATCGAAAGCGGCTGACTATGGAGGCGGCAAGCCGGGAAGACCACCACTAAGATGGGAAGACCAGGTGAGGGAAGACATTGCCGAGCTTGGTGTGACCAACTGGTGCCAGCTTGCACAGACCAGGAGCGACTGGAGAGCATTGATTGCAGAGGCCGAGACCGTCAAACGGTTGTGATGGCCAATGAAGAAGAAGAAAGAAGAAGAACGGGTATATCGAAGTCGGTTTGAGCCGACTTTAACTTACGCTCTCGTTTTGCACTAAATTGGTCACAGCTCCTATGTTTGTTCATAGATTTTGATCATCGTTATCTAGTTTTCTTCGTAGAAGAGCGATTCTTAAGTAGAAAAAATAAAAATATTTTGTTTGGTTTTTTTTATATTTTTTCCAGGCGACCAAAAATGAAATTTCTCGCATTTTCGAGCAAATAATCTTTTTCTTTATAATAATTTTGGTTATTGTACTGAAAATGATGAAACGATTTAAAAACAATGTTATGCTCGTTTACTGGCAGCGCAATTACCTTTCGTTTCTTTATTTGCTTGACTCTATCTGACAATTAAAAAGTGAGATATGGCTTAAAATGTAAGTGCACCACCAAAAAAATAAAAAAAAATTATTTTAAAAAACCGAGCTATGAAAAAATGTTTGAAATTGATTTTTGAGATCACTATTCCAAACTACACTAAAAAAAATTTCAGTAGATATGGGTCTTTTTGGCTGAAAACTAGTGTAATTATTTGTTGCATTTTAGATTGCATACGAGACTACTAAAAAAAAGGCCCGCGGCATAAAGTGGACAGAGTCATAAGTGTTCGAGTTCTTGGAGCTTGTGCTTGACGTGGTCAAAGATGTTCAGGGCTACATATCTTCACAGCTCTCCTAGAATGTTCGATGTTCCAAGTTCCTCCAAAATTTTATCCTGCCTCTTCCTCTTTGGATTTGTCAAACTTCATAAGTCACTTTCTGTGGCACAAATGCATAGTTGATTGAATTAACCTTAGTTAAATTACAAACTTCTTAAAACTACAGATTCTGCCCACATACTATTATTAAAGAAGATTAGAAAAATTCATTTCACAATTTTACTCTGCATTTTTTGCTTTCGCGCCCTTGTTTAAATTTTGCTGCAATTAAAAGCAAATCAAAATTAAATCTGGGTCGTTCCACCAACTGCTTGGCTTTTGCTTTTACGAAAGCAAATCAACTTTCAAGAATACCGCTATAGTTTCGAATCTGCTTGAAAGTTTTACAGGATGTTTATAAGATCCTAATAGAGCGTTTAGCAAATAAAAATAAATAAATAAAAATTTTTTCAGAAGCTGCATACTACGCGCATTTGCGATTAAAAAATGTTAACTATATTTTAGCAAATAGTCACATGAATAATTTAACTTTTCTCGCCTTGAATAGCTGATGAACGTTGGCTATTGTTGACCATCAAATATGGAAATGATCTATACGACAACCTATCAACCCCAGGATACCTACTCGCGAGAAAATCGCCCCTCTTGTTGACTTGGAACAAAGCAATTAGCATAAAATGATATTTTGCCTGGATTTAGTTTGCGACAAGCTACATTAGGGTAACGCAAATGGAATATAGAATCATCGATGATTGCAGCTCGATTGTGTGCCGACTGCTGTCCTATAAGCTGGACGTAAAAGCAGGTAGTGGAAACAGAGCATAACGTGAACTGTTCCTTGTCTGATAAATTTAACTAGTTCAGATTTTTTATTTTGTGGAAATGTATGTATGTACGAATGTAAGTTCGGGCGATATTAGATGTCAACACAACATGTATGCTATTAAACTATTTATTTTTTTTTAACTTTCCTGTTTACAAACGAAGACAATGTTGCCCATACTGGGACCAATATTTAAGAGCGATTCAACTCGCCTATTCAGCCCAATTTTTTGTATGGTCAGCCATCGTGTATGCGCCTATAATTGTGTTGCTAAGCCATTGCTCGGTTACGGAAAATCCCATCTTCAAAATCAACAAGTGTCTTTTGTCAATAGTCAAGCAAGGTACATGTGCATTGGTAAAAATTTAATGTCAGTACAGCGAGATCAAACAATCTTCTATATTGAAGTAGACAATCAAAAGGCGAAATTGGAATATTTCGTTAAAAATAACGTTATGACAATAGATCACACAGATGTTCCTAAGTCGCTGGGCGGACGTGGAATTGGCAAGGTGTTGGCTCAGGTTAGTTTTTGTATGGGCGCATGCTACCAGTAACTATGTATCTGAAATTTTGGTTGCTATGCAGTTTAGTCTGTGTATGTGGTTGTACAAAACTTAAAACAAGAGCTTCACATCAAAATTATTAATTCAGTACTGTAATTCGCGTGAGTTTAAATATACATATTTCTTATTCATACTAATACATAATAATAGCATAGATGGTCAAATTAATCAAATACGTTGCAAATTTCAAGAACATCTTCCCTGAAAAAAGAAATTAATATAAAAAATATAATTTACTATCTATCTCGTTTTAGGCCGCATTGGACTACGCATATCGGAATAACTTTTCCCTTATAATTCGGTGTAAATTCGTAAAACAGTACATTGAAAAGTACGAGCCAAAATATTCGAAGTATATTTTTGAATCTTAAACGATCAGCTGTATTTTCTTGGTGCTAACAATAAACTTCGAGACAAGCGTCATCATGGATTGTAATGATTATCGTAGCTTGGTTCTCTATTATGGCAGATTGCGTTTTTATCATTCCATGCAGAAGATGTCTTTGGATGGGTTGGCCAAATTCCCCATGCAATCTGAGTTTCGATTGTTTAATGGGATGGCGCTTGCCTTGGGGATGCGCTTGCAAGAAAGTATTCGAGAATTGAACCCGTTAAAGAATGATCTAGAATTAGGTTTAGCAGCAACGACGACGCTCATCTACGCTCATAAGCATTGCCGCCTGATCGATCAGGATGCGTTGCATGGGCTCGAACGTCGTATCGACGACAGCCAGTGGTCTGCCAACTCTTACTACTACGCTGCACTTTTTCTTCACCTACTTGGAGAAACTAATGCGGCGACCGAATACGCCGATCGGTGCATTAAAATGGATGCTAGGACTGACACGGCTTTAGTCTTAAAGATTTGGTGTGATATATCTTCGAGCCAAGAACAGGGACGTGCTGTCAACGGGAATTTGCAGAGCTTGCTCGAAGGGTGTTTGGTGCGCAGTGAAGGAAAAAGCATCGATGCTGCTTTGGCTTTGGTGCGATTTCATCAGGCTAAAGGACAATTTGAGGCGGCAGTTTTGGCTCTCAACAGACTTAGTGTGAGGTTCCCCGAGCTCAACATTCCACTTATTGAAAAAATGAACACGCAACTGGCTGCTCTTGATTGGGACCAAGCGATGGAGACCTCAATGCGGGTCATAAATGTGGAGCCTTTTAATGTGATAGCATTGCGCGTTAAGGCCATGTTGTTAATTGTCCGCGAAGGTAACTTGAAGTCGGCAGCAGTCACACTGCAGCAGCTGGTAGTCGCTGCAGAACGCATTGAACCGGGAAACCAGATTTTGTTGCTGCAAATATGCCAACTATTTTCGCGAATTTGCTCAAGAGATTCGGAAGTATTGCAAATCACTCTGCGCTGCATGGACAAGATAAGCCAGCTCAATCCCATCAATGTGATCTTTTTAACCGAATTGGGCAATCAGCAATTGATGAGGGGTAACATCCCTAAGGCGGACGTAGCGTTTCGAGCGGCATGTAATGTGGATAACAACAATTTTGAGGCGCTATGTGGCCTAACGTTGTGCAAACTTAAAGCTCCCAGAGATAATGAGGGCAACAGTCAGATACGACAACAATTAGCATTCCTCATGGAACTGACCGATAATAGACGTGAACCTATGCTTTCATATATGTTCGCTTTGTTAGCTGCAGCTGAGAAAAAAGAGTTGCAATCGTCGGTAAAGAAGCTGACGGAAGCTGCTGAGCAAAATATAGCAGAGTTGGAGGCGATTCCCTTTGGTGTAGATTACATACGTCGTATGAACCCAGATTTTATGCTTGAGATATGCACGGAGCTATTGCGACACTGTCCAGCTCAAATGCAAATCAAACTGAGCAAAACCAATGGCGATGTTCTGCACCATAAGGAATCATTACCCATTGCGCTCAAGCATTGTCTAAACATCCTGGAGATTATTCTACAGATATGCCCCGGATTCCAGGGAGTAATAAGCGATTGCTAGATTTATAAATTTTATCTGATTAGTTTTTCTTTCATTTCGCTTAGGCTATTTTTATGCGTGCCAAGGTTGAATTCTTATGTGGAGAGTCTTCTAAAGCAATTGGACGGCTGCAGCATATTCTAAACAACGACGAGACATTTACTGAGGCCCACCTGCTGTTGGCTCAAATTTTATTAGAGGACGATCAGTTTGCCAGAGCCCAGGAGTACTTGGAACTGGCATTATCACACAATTTCGCTGTGCGTGATCGCCCTTTGTATCATTTGTTAATGGGCATCATTCAGAAGCATCAGCAACATTTGCAAGAAGCTTATCAAAGCTTTTTAATGGCGATGCAATTGTCTGCAACTCTACCAGTAGCTGAAGCCGGTTATTGTTCCGACTTTAGTTCTTGTAGCATGTTTACCAACTGTTATAAAATTACATTATACCTGGAACTTATCTATACACTGCGCGAAATAGGTGATCCTCAGGGAATCTACGAGAGCGAGCGTCTTTTGCAGTCTGCAATTGAAGAATTCAGAGGTACTGTTGACGAGAGCCGTTTGGTTATCGCACAGGCACAACTTATGGTTGACGGCTGCAATATTCCAAAGGCAATTCAACTGCTATCTGAGATTCGATCGGATCAATCGTACTACATGCAAGTGAGTTAATAATCTGTATGGATATTTTTTATATGCTTGCTGACTTATATTTTAAGGCAAGGATACATTTAGCAAACATTTACCTGCAACATCATAAGGATCGAACCTCGTTTTCAAAGTGCTTTAAAGAGTTGGTCGATACACGACCGGAACCAAAAAGCTATTTAATGCTGGGAGACGCATACATGTCCATACAAGGTGGGTACATCAAAACTACATGTTGTATTACGCATTAAAATAAATTTTAATTGTGTTCACGGTGTGCACTAGCGCAGTTTATTCTTAATATACATAACTAGCATATAACCCATCGCGCTTCGCTGCGCCTTCAACAGTATAGAACCAATATTAGCCCACATACCACCCACTTCCTACCCCCCTCCCACCCACTTCCCGCCTACATCCCACCAATTTCCCCATTCACTTAGCACCCAAATTCCACCTACTTCCAACCCTCATCCCACCGACATCCCTTCCACTTGACGCCACATCCCACCGACATCCACTCACCACCCACTTCTCAACCACTTTCAAATCATTTATTGAATTCATTTGTTACAAAAAATTCGATAAATGATAAACAGCTCAACGGATTTTGTGCAAACTGCATATAATCCATCTACTAAATAGTCCGAACAAAGCCTAAACATTTGTTTTGGATAGGTAGACATACAATATATAAATCTGTACTCCCGACTGACAGACTTACACATTATCAACCCATAGCCTAACCGGCTTATCCTACAGGTCTGATATTTGGCATAGAACTTCGTTTAGTTATGCAAGCGCGCACTAAGAAAGAAAATTTGGAAAATTTTTCTCCGAAGTGTCTAAAAAGACCAATGAAAAGTTTTTATGGAAACATAACGGTTGTTGCGCTCAGGCAATGTTGTGAAATAAGTTGTTTCGCTAAGAGCACGAGAGAGAAAGTGTGAGAGCGCTCAGTGCGTGGATGTGTGTGTGTGTGTTTTTTTTTCACCAAAACAAACAAAAAATTAAATTGAGAATAGCCTCATCCAATTGAATTGATTCTTATGGCTCGTACAAAACACATGGATAGCTTTAACAATATGTTGACCGCAGGATTCGGAATTGCTCGCTCACGAATCGCCCGAACTGACTCTTTTCGACTCCTGCGAGGAGAATTTATGACTTTAAAACGTTTGCGTCTGCGTACTTGTCTTCTTTTTTTGTTTTTAATCCTTCAATGACCCGTACCGTAATAAAATATGCAGACCCTTTTGGCCCACTTTTTACCCCCTTACAGCTTACGTAACATATCAAAATTATACCTGTGTTAAGGGCCAGGTTTCAGCAAGCAGCCTCATATGGGATATTTGCCATACAAAATTATTTACCTATTTTTATCCAATTCACCCTATGATAAACCAAAATACAATCTGTACCCGCAATAAGACAAGTACGCAGACGCAAACGTTTTAAAGCTGTGGTGCCCAAGCACACACTATCAAGCTTTGTGATTGTGTGTGTAGCAGCGAAACACGAAGTAAACGTCATTATGACAAATATGGGCTACAATCAAACACACAAATGTTTGTGCGTGCTACTTATAGAGCACACGTATTCTCTCTCTCTCTATGCGTGTGTCAGCTGCGACGCTGGCAGAATTATGACTTCCTATCACACGGGATAGGGCAATTGACATTTGGGTACCACTGTTTTAAAGTCATAAATTCTCCTCAAATTTGTTGCATATGCAAATATAAACAACAACAACGCCTTTACGCATCGAGCAGCGGGTACCAGCACGCGTGCAGGAGGTCCCCGCTCGTTTGCAGTGGGTACATGCTTGCGAGCAGCGGGTGCCTGCACGCGCACTTGATGCCTGCATGCGTGCACTTCGTGTCTGCACACGAGCAGCACTTGCACACTGCACTCTGCTGCACGCTGTTGGTATCTGCTCGCGAGCAGTGTGCAGCAGCTGCACTCACGAGGAGCGTGCAAACTGCAATTCCGAACCTTGGTTGACCGTATTTCAAAATAAACAATATAAAATTACACAGAACTATCAGCCTAAAAATGTGTCATTGCTTTTACAGACTGTCATATGCCTAAACAGACACAGCGCACAGGGTGCCAGGCGTCCATCTTTTGTTAGAAGTGGTGGTACGTGATCTCAACGATATATGGGAAAGTGATAGCACACATGACGTGAGCAGTCTGCTTATCTCATTTGCGAGTCTTTGTTAATAAAATAGGCTGGGAGTTAATAATCTAAGAGACTTGCATCGATTGAAGCGCCTAAAAATTCTTATCAAGATTTCGCAATGAAAAGTGTGTTTGAAGGAGAGAAAAATAAACAGTGTTGCCAAAACAGCTTATTTTTGAAATTAGCTTTTTGCAGATAAAACATCAGAGAGCAGTGGAAATTAAAATTATTAAAAATATATTAATTTTTCCGTTTTTAAAAAAGAAAAGTGCGTTGATTTACATAAATTGATCAGAAAAGAATATCCTGGAGATCTAATATTAAACAAATGTATATAGGTGCGCACTTATAAATAAAATGTCCCTTGACCCTAAACTCACTTCATATACTATAGTCTATTCAGCATTCACAAGACAGGAAGGGAATAATCTTTATTTCTGGAATTTCAGTGCGACTTGAAAATTTGGTTGTGTCCCTTACAAAGGGACGGGACGGAATTTAACATGTGTTTAGGCCACTGCAATTTCCAGGCCTTACCTAATCCTCTTTTCCCAGATTGATTTATTTGAATCAACCTTAAACTCGAAATTGTCAAAAAATTAAGCTAATGATACCAAAGATATTAAATAAGAATTTGCGTTTTAACAAATAGATCAAATACAAACATACAGGCATATTCTGAACTCCGCTTCCACGGCAACCTTTTGAAAGTGGAATTGATTTATGTTCTGGCAACACCAAAACGAACGAGTTTTTTGTTTTGAAAAGTAATGCTTGTTAGTCGGTGGAATGAAAAGTAATCGCCAAATTACGCACTCTTACAGTTGCTAGATGTCCATAAAGTTAATTTTTATTAGTTATGTGATCAATTTAGAAATTGTTTATGAAATTTAATTGGCTGTCTAGTCTTTAATTGATTTAAAAAATTTTGTTGTTTAATGTGTCCAGAAATTGGCATTGCCCAGCCAAACCGAAAAGTGAAACCTAAAAGTCAGCCTCTCTCATTTGCGACTGTACCATTTTCGTTCGTTTCGGTTAGAGTTCTGGTTTCTCTCTTGCGTATCTAGGGCCATTCTCTCTTGGTCTGGCGGATTGCGAAAAGTAAAAAGAGAGCAAAACTTCATTCGAAATTGAGAAAACAAAAACAAACCCGAAGCGGAATTGCGTTCGATTTACTTTTCAAAAAGTTGTGGAATTGAGAACATGCCTGATAGTGTTCAAAGAGCTGTACATTTTTTTCTACTTACTACCTTTTTTAAAAAAAAACTTATTTGAAAACGCAAAGATTTTTTATTATGTTACAAACAGATTAGAGTTAAGGCCTATATCCAGCACTCCGGAAAATTTATTTCGTTACAGTATTTCATATCATTAGAAACGCTTTGGCTTTGCTTTGAAACTCATGTGCTTAGAGAAAGTGTTTCTATTTGTCTGGTAACGAAACAGATTTAAAGAAAAAAATTTTTTACTGGTTCGATGCGAGGGCTGTTCCAAAAATTATCTGCCGTCAAAGTGGGTGTCCAAAAAAAGTTATGATGCTGGCGGCCATGATTCAAGGTCTCCAGGATGTCTGAAACGAAAAGTAAAAACAGGGTTATAATCAGAATAGATGTAATACTGGTCTGAAACTCGAAAAAAATTTTGTGATTTTTTTGACAAAATGGCGGCCATTAAAAAATTAAAAATCGATTTTTGGCATTTTTTTTTGTTTTTTGTAAAAAAAAATAGTAAAAATTTTATTATAATTAGGATTGAGGCTCAGACCAGAATGGTGACAAATCTGCGTCGATTTTAGTTTTGATTATCAAAATCGGTCCAGTGTATCGAGATAGCATGGCCGCCAGTTCGAAAAACGTGGTTTCGAGATAAACGCGTTTAAAATTTCAAAAAACTTTTTTGGAAAAAAAAAAACAAAAAAAACAAAAATTAAAAATGCAGTTCTAGAATGGTGACAATTCTGCGTCGATTGCATATTATTTCATCAAAATCGGTTTAGTAGAACTGGAGAAAAGTGGCTTGGCAGTCTGAAAAAGTTGCTTTGAAAGTAACCAAAAATATTACAGATATTATATACTTACAGATATTAGTCGGCGATGTCAGCTGCATACAGCGGACCTTCCTCATTTTCAAAAAAACTGTTTTCAGCAGCAGCTCTCTTTGCTCTGCGTGCCATTCTGCCTTCTTTAGATGCGGCCGCAGCTCTAGTTTCTGAGCGATTTAGTCGGTAGTAGCATTGCGTAGGATAGCCGTCGATAATTATCGATTAAAAGCCGATTAAATCCTTTTGGGGCGATATTCTCAAATATTCAAAATATAAAAAAATGCAAAAAAAAAATCGAAAAAAAAATTTTGCACATGGAGAATAGCCCCTTAAAACCAGGGACCGTAACGGTTTTAATTTTTAAAATAAAAATTATTTGTTGATTTTTATCAAAAAATTAAAAATTAACTCTTATTTTTCGATCAAAATAAAAAAATTATGATATAAAAATTTAATTTCAATTTTTATTTAAAAATCATAACATAACCATTATTTTCAATTTTTACCATAAAAATCTATAAATAGAAGTTATTTTTAAATTTTTTTTAAAAAATCGAAAAATAAAAGTTATATTTCAATTTTTATTAAAAACTCCAAAAATAAAAGTTATTTGTCAATTTTTATTATATCATATCAGAGTAAAAATGATATAAAAAAAATCGAATTAGGTCATACATATAAGTTTTTTTTCTCGGTGTACTAAGATATAGAACTAAGTAGTAAGCTGGCATCTGTTTTTGCAGCTACGAGTTTTGTGTTAACGCATGCTGCAGGTTTTCCCAGCTTCGACAATGCGGCCACTTCTGCAAACCAAGTTCTACAAATAAATTGCTTTAGAGAGCATTATACATGTATTATATGCAATTCCTTCTAAGATTAAATTAATAAAATTAATTAATAAAAAAAAACATAAAACTGTTCCGAGGCGGGGTTGAACCCACACCTCCCGCACAGCAGTCCCACACACTAACCTCTGCACCACACCAGGTCATACCATATTGATCTCTCACAGCTTATATTAGCCATGCCTTCAGAAGAAAGTGACGAAAGAATCTTGTTTTGCTTGTTCGCTTTGCGGTTCGGTCAGTCAGTTGGAATTAGCAGTTCGATTACGATTTGGTTCAGTTCAGAAGCGGTTTGCAACCATGCTACTAACCCTGACGGATTTCATGAATATAATATTACTGCTTGATGGGGAGAGAGGGAGTTTAAGGTGGCGGGGTGGTGTCTCCATAGCTCCCCTGGCTGTACCCTTATATATATATATATATGTGTTACTTTTCGATATACATAACGAGGTTCCTTGCCACCACTTGTTACCTTTTTACTCCCATGAATTCATACTAGACATTTACGCCGCCGCGCCACGCCGCCGCCGCCGCCGATTTTTGTCTTTTTTAACGCGCCGCCGCCGAATCACGAAAATATCGGCGCGGCGGCGGCGGCGTTCGGCGCCATAGCATTTTTATACCCGTTACTCGTAGAGTACTAGGGCAGAAGGAATCATTTCCGACCATATAAAGTATATATATTTCTGATCAGCATCAACAGCCGAGTCGATATAGACATGTCCGTCTGTCTGTATGAACACATAGATCGGACAACTGTATAATATAGCTGTCATACAATAGTTAGGTCTGAAAAAAAGTCTTAGTGAGTTAAATGTTTTTGTTTTCAATATTATCGCTCCCAACTCTCGTATTTATAAGTTTTCAATGATTTTACATAATTTTAACAAGATTTGTCGTCACATCACAACAAACTGTCAGCCATATATCAAGCTCCAAGGGTATATAAACTTCGGTCGAGCCGAAGGTAGGCTACCTCTATTTTTTTAGATGCTTTTAAGTAATCGAATAAAAGAATCGATATTGTCTCAGCTCCATTTCCCAATGTGTCATCTCTAGAACATAATCAATGATCTCAGAAAAAAAGCGTTAATTTGATTTTAATTTCTTGAAATTTAATTTTTGTTTAATTATTGGATAAAGAGCTTAAGTTTAAGTTTAATAAAGAAAATAAATGAAAATTGAAGAAATGAAGAAATCTTTCAGAAAATTTTATAAACTTAGAAATGATACAAATTGCTATATATTTTATTAAACAAATTTTTTTTTGTTACTGTGTACGCCGCCGGCCGCCGACAAATTCGACGGCTTATCTGCCGCCGCCGGTTCTTTCTAAACTCTACGCCGCCGCCGACCCCCAAGCTATCGGCGTAAACCTCTAATTCATACCTTAAGGATTCTTAATGTTGGTCCTTTCAGGACATGTGATGTATCAAATGATAGGTATTGAGCTGTACATCATGAATGTTTTTAAATTTTGGCAATAAACTACGCGGTTCTCAAGATATTTAAATTCAATTTTTATTTTCAATTTTTATACACTTGAAAAGTGTATTATAATTTTGCCCAGAAGGTTGCAAAGCATAGAAGGAATCATCTCCGACCACATAAAGTATATATATTCTTGATCAGCGTGACAAGCTGAGTCGATTAAGCTTTGTCCGTCCGTATGTCCGTCTGTCTGTTTCTAAGCGAACTAGTCCCTCAGTTTGAAGCTATCGAGCTGAAATTTTGCACAGAGTCTTAATTTGTCTGCACGCTGCTAATATGTTGGAACCGACCGGATCGGATGGCTACTTCTTGTAGCTGCCATACAAATGATCGGCCGAAAAATGGATTTTAATGAGAAAAACTTTTTTTTCTCAATATTACTGCTCTCAATCACGGTCATGGGTGGTATTAAATGTTTTTAAGCTGATCTGCAAAGTTTGGTCGAAGTCGCTTACCGTTGAAACAAGCGTTTTTACGTGTATCAAAACTTCGGCACAGACAAGTTAGCTTTGCCTTTCTCGTTGTAATAAAAATTGACAAATAACTTTTATTTTTGGATTTTTTTATAAAAATTGAAAAATAATTTTTATTTTTGGAGTTTTTAATAAAAATTTAAAAATAATTTTTTTTCGATTTTTTGATAAAAGTTGAAAAATAACTTTTATTTTTAGATTTTTATAGTAAAAATATAAAAATAAGAGTTAAAAATAAAAATTAAAAAAAAAAATTTATCTTGTTAACTGCATCCCGAATTAGTATATCTAAAATTTTCCCATTAATGTAGATCATTTTTTTCAGGTTCAATTTTTTCAAACTCAAAACTCTTATTTACGATCCCTGGTTAAAACCAAAAAATATAACCCGAACGAATAAGGGTTTAATTTACGGATACTGTTTTGGCCGATCACCTTTTTCCGGATATGTTGATGTTACGGTATTGGAATATCGGTTACGGTACTGGTTACGGTTATTAACCTATTTTTGGGTTACAGTAGGGGAGAGTCTCCGGTTGTGGACACTAGAACGGTCCCCGAACCGGCAAAATGGAAAAAAGGAGGTCTCAGCATTCCAAAAGCTAATATTCGTTGTATAACACAAGTTTCCAAAAAAAGGCCATTTTTTCCAACAGAGAACTTTGCAACCGTTCCTTATGTATTTTTCGCTGCTCTAATTTTTCTTTCAACTTTTAAAGATTTTTGTAAGTATACAAATTTTCGACTTTTTTTGGACAACATTTACCGCCAAAATTTCTTATAGCTTGAAAATAACATGGTAGCTATTTTTAAACCAAAGAATGGATATTTAAAAATTATTTAAGATCGATTTTTGGAAATTTTTACACATTTCAAGGCTTAATATTGTTAAAAAAATGTTAATATATCACAAAATTTTTAAAGTTTTTTTTGAAAAATTTTTTAAAATCGCAATGAAATCGAAAAACTGAAAATATTTGAAATAGGAAGAAACAAAGGACTACCAACTATATTTTTCTAAGATTTTTAATATTAGCAGAACAATTTACAGAATTTCTTAAACTTGCAAAAAAAAATAGATTTTTAAAAAAAAACCCACATTTTTAATGTTCAAATCCAAAAATTGGTACCTTATCAGCAAAATCAAAACTTCGTTTTTGGTTTTTCTTTAACGTCATTCAATGCAGCTTACATTAAAACGAAGTTGGTTCGAATGCAAGGATACCTCTCTAATGCAAATATCTCGTGAACCTGACGTGCTGGAAGAAAACGGACAATTTATCTGAGTTCAGCGGCCAAAAATACATAAGAAACGGTTGCAAAGTTCTCTGTTGCAAGAAATGGCCTTTTTTGTAAACTTGTGTAATTAATAATTGATACAACTTTATTTAAATTTTAAATGGTCAAAAAGGTAACTACATTTGTGGAAATATTTTTCAATGAATAGTTTATAAATAAAATCATCGCCGACTATTTATAAATGAAAAATATATATGATAATAGGCAACACTGCGTATGAGTTACTTACAAAAACTTTAGACTCCATTCGCGCCCGTTAATACTCGACTTTTTTATCTTTTGATTTTATTTACGCTAATTATACATGAAAAAAATAAAAATTTTGTATATATGGGGACCGCTCTAGTGGACACACTTGCGTTTTTCACTAATAACTTTTTTCCAAGTCAACATTATGCGGTGATATGAACATTATTGTAAAGCTAGAGACTCTAGCTAACTTTTCTCTGAAAAACCTATGGTTCACGTATATAAAGTGTTGATTTTTGGCCAAAAAATTTTTTGTACTCGTTTGTGGACACTCTTGTAAAATCGCTAGACATGACAAAATATAAATAAAATGGCCATGAAATGGTGAAAAATGAACGTTTATTTATTTAAAAAGCCTTCAGTGGCAAAAAAAATAATAAAATTTGGCCTTCAGTGGCAAAATGATAAAAATTATTCCGAAATTAAATTTTTGTCCATTAAATTTCATGCCAGCACACTTCAAATGCGCAGGACGATCGCAATGGATCGAATTTGCATCGGAGAAAGCATCAGGGTCAAACGGAACAATACCGGGCTTACGAAAACCGGACTTGATTGTTTTTGTCGTCAGTGCCAAGTCGAGTGCCCTGCACACCAAACCCGGGATGATTCGAATTTCAAGCACCTAACACAGCAAAGACAAAATCGAAAATTTAAATTAAAATTAATTTAGATAAATACATTCATATATCGCTGCTGGCATGAAGTCACCACCCCCCGTCTGGGTAGCGACCCTACCAACCCTGAATTATGTTTAGACAATGAGTCATCTGTGTCGTGTGGTCGTAGTGGTCGTGTGTGGCCCAGTGGTTAGTGTGCTGGACTGCTGGGCGGGAGGTCGTGGGTTCGATCCCGCTTCTGAACATCTAATAATAAAAGTTTTTTTCTTTCTTTAGAAAAATAGCTTTTACACATACGGTCACCTTCACCAGCTATTGGCGCCAGCTGTGAAGTATCTAGCCATGAAAAAGCAAATTCTCAAACTATGCCGTTCGGATTCGGCGTTAAACTGAAGGTCCCTTTCTCTTGTCCAAAAAATTTAAAGCACACACGCTAAGAGATTGAGAGAAGCTTGGCTTGGCCCCGTTGGAGGAGCTGTATAGCTAACATTTACAATGAGTCATCTGGGGTTGCGATATATCAGACCTACCTTGATGGCATTGTTCTTCTTCCATGCACAGCACTGAGACTTATAATAAGTCTTCACCGACCCGAAGACAGAAACATCCAACTGCTGCATTTGGTGAGGCGGGAAGGAGAGAATGTGCACACCATTGGCGACGGCAAGATCAATTGCTTTAATTGACTTATTTGAATCGTGGTTGTCGAGAAGCAACAACACAGGAGAATCAACTGAAGGATGCACAAATCGGAAGAAATGGCGAATGAAGCGCAAAAACTCTGGCTAAGTCATCCAGCCGGAATCTTTGGAAAACCCAACCGTGCCATCTGAAGCACCATTCAAGAAGAAAGACATGATCTTCTTCTTTGGAAAAAGGAAAAACTGGGGAACGCTGTTGCCTGAAGCACTTACGGTCAACGCCATCGTGATCATCGTTCCTTATTCGGCCGCTTCAATTTTCCCAACGCGCCGCATTCCTTTCTAGGCAATCACCTTGCCGATTTTTGTCGGCACTGTTGAAAACCCGCTTTCATCCATATTCCACATGTGCGAGGCCGGAAAATGGTGTTTATCCAACAAAGCGCCCAAATTTTCATATAATTTGTCAGCGTTTGCCTTGCAAAATGACTTGACACGATTCATCGACGTTTGTTCGGGTGTGCGCAGAGTGAGTTGAAAATGACGGCGAATAAAGTTGTAGTACCAATGACGCCCAGCTTTTTCCTCCTGATCCCAGGCTGACGGGTACTCGAGCTCGAACTTCTTGGCAAACTGATACGCCAATTCTTTCAGCTCATTGAAGCTAAGGCCATAATAGTGCTGGACACATTTCACAATGTATTCGACGAGGTCTCGTTCTTGCGCTGCAGTAAAAACCTTGAAAAAATTAAAATTTATATTTTTATTATTTGTTAAATTAACCTAGCGAGCGTAAAAATATTAAAAAGTGTTTTACGCTTCTTGTGAGAGAGGTAAAAAAACACACCATGTTTGATGGAGTTTGTTGGTTGCAATCACGAACGAATTCCAACAAAACCGAATGCTCTGACCCTCTTCAAATACCGGATCAAAGTGGTTCGAGGAAGCCTATATTCCTTGGCTGTAGCTTTGACGGCCTTCTTATCGATGAGGGATTGCTTAATAGCATCGACCAGCCCATTCAAATTGATTTTTGTTGAATCGGCGTTTGGCGTTGACATGGACAAAAATTCACAAAAATGCTGTTAAAATATGTTACACTAACATAAACAACGATATTTAACAGTTTTATGGCCAAACACACGCTTTAAACACAAAAATCGATGGTGTCCACAACCAGTGCAAAAGTGTGTCCATTTTTGGAAATTGTAGCCATTTTTATTTTCTTCAGCAAATTTACACAAGCATTTCACTGAAACTTGATATCACATCACAAAGTACACTTAGTGCACTAAATCACAAAGTATGATACTCACCTCTTTTCAATGTTTTGCTTCGATTTAACGCATGCGGAAATTGAAACATTTTCACGTTATTTTTTTTTTATTTGTTCACAGCAAGAAACAAATTCGTGTTTACACTTCGATATTGGCTCAGATTATGTTTACTGTCAAACTACAAGTTTGACATTACTCAGTTTGGCGGCACCTGCTACCTGTCAAAAAACAGACTGGGATGTCCACAACCGGTGACTTTACCCTAAGTATAAAATAGCACTTTGAAAAATCTTGCAGCCCAAAGCGGCCCCATTTGGAATCTCATATATTGAGTAAAAGATAAGAAACTACTTAATTTGCAAAAAATCGTGCAAAGTTTAATTAAGTACCTATATAAATACACTGCCATGCACTTGAATAGGGACAAGCATTTTAAAGCGAATATACAACTATTTGACTGAAACAATCATATTAAATCAAAAGGCACATATTTTTTAGCATTTAGTACTTCATTCTTTATTGAATTAAACAAAAAAGCTTTTTCAAATTAACGCAGTCTTTTGTTAAAAAATTTTTTTTCAACGAGCTCTTCCAAAAAGGCATATCTTTAGCATGCACTTGAATAGGGACACAGGTGATTTCATCATTCTGAGTAAAACTCCGCTCAATGAAGCTTATATTTTGACATCATATAAAAGTTTTAAACATAAAAAACTAAATTCGGTGGGCGTTCAAGCACTTATTGACGTAAAAAACGCAAAATAATGGCCTAAAAGGAGTAAAAAATTACTTACAAGCAAATTGATGAAAAAAATTTGAAAAAGCAAAAGTGTTGTATGCAATTTTCTTAAAGACCTATCAAATTATGGGAATAATATGAAAGGCCGCACAAAAAATTTTTTTCGTGTACTGCAGAGCATCGAATTGTTCAAAAAAACTTAAATTCACATTGTTCAGCTTTAAAAATTAATTCAAAACTACTATTAAATGAAAGTGTCGATACGGTACGGAGAGTTGTTTGTAAAGCTGAACATCTAAAAAGATTAAAACTAAAAAGTAAACCCCCACTTAATACCCAACGGAATTTTTTTTCCATTTTGGCTTACTTCAATATTCGACGTAGATTTTGTTATATACTGATTTGAAGAATGCTGTTATGTGCAAGGCAAAAAATGTCAAAGTTTGTGTAAACGAACAGCTGACTTCCAGGGCTGCCTAAATTCGCAGTGCTTCAAATTCAATTGTACTAATATGATTTTTAACTGCCCTGGATAATATTTTATTGGAAAAAAATATTGTTTTTTCATAAATCTTAAAAAAAAAATTGAATTTCTGCCAAAATTTTTGGCATTTGGACCAGTGTGCAATGGTTCACTCTATGTAGCTATGTAGCACGTGTGGTATACATCTATTGATCTGGCTGTTTCTATTGAATTTACCTTTACAAGTCGAACCTTTTATAGGGTTTTCAGCCTTGGTTTAGAGTTATTGTTTATAGATGACTTAAGCTTTAATAGCTTGAAACTTTTTGTGTACCAGCCTTACTATGAAGCAAGCCGAACCAGCCGGCTAAACCTGTTCAAAAGTGAAAAGTGTTCATCATAGCCGTCACCGGATCATCTTAAGAACAAAACAAGTGAGAAAGTCGGTCAAGCCCGACTATAACATACTCTGTACCCGGTAGTAGAAGCTGAATGCAATGCTGGTGCTGCGCTTATCTCTAAGTCTTTCTATCTTTCTCTCTCTTCTCTCTCTCTCTCTCTCTAAGAGCGGTGTCAGTTGTGAAAGGATGGGAGGGGGTGGGGCGAGGGCGAATTACTTATTTGCTCATAACTTTAGAACCGCTCATCCGATCTTTATCATTTCTTCGGCAATCGATAAATTTTGACAAGAAATTTGAACTTTTAAAGCCTTCTCGAGGCCATCAAACCTCAATATATCTGATTTTGGATTTTTGATCAATTTTCTATAAAATATACAGAATTTTTTGAGCCATGTTGTGCAAAGATCGTCACATGTTGAAGATCGTATGGAGAAATGTTCGGTCTAATGTACATATGCTATGGAAACGCTCCAAAAAATTAATGAACATTTCGAAATATGTACTTATAACACAGTGGAACAAAATTCAACTTTTTATTTTGCCTGGGACTGGGACCAATAAATTGTGAAGCCAGAGGCACAACCACGTCAAGTTCGCGTTTAATGGGCACATTTATACAACTACAACATTTGTTGCTGGTTAAAAAAATATGAGAGCTAAAATTTTGGAAAATTCACCAAAGTTTGAGGGAGTATACCAAATTCCCTCCTCCAATGAACAAGCGGTTAGTACCCCGCCCATAGGGGTCTAACTTAGAAAATGGAATTAATGGAAAACCACTCAATAGAATTTTTTAAGATTTTAAACTTATTGAGATACTGACCAGTTAAATGTGTCTTTAAGAGATGGTAACATGCATCGAAAAACCGCGATTGTGGGTACCACCCTTGACAGCACCCTCCATCCTCCATCCTCCATAGGTCAGAAAAAAGTCTTTGTGGAAAAACTTTTTCGTTTTCAATGCTATCGCATACTAACTTGGTTTTGATCAATGTTACATGCTACCACAATTCTGTCCAGTTTGATCCAAATCGGATTACGATAGCATATAGCTGCCATAGAAACGAAAGGCCAAAAAAGTACTCCTAGTGAAAAACGTTTTAGTTATGAATATATTGATGAATATGTAGTATAGATGCTGTTCGGGGCAGAACCTCTGCGCATCGCCGCCCATGTAAAGCTTAACTTTGCCAACATAACTTAACTAAAAGGTTATCTGCCACCAACATTGTTTGGCCAAATATTCTATGTTATCTTTCTCTTCTCGCCTGTTCTATATTTAGAAATTGCAGCTGCGCGGCTGCCTAAGCATGTTCTCTTATACATGCTTAGCCTAAGCGCAGTCGCAGCAGCGTCTGCAAAGCATTAGAATTTTGTGCAGAGCAGGCGAGCTTCACTTGCATTTGAGAACTCAATCATTAAAGAACATTGTAATTTTATTTGCGCGCCGTGTTAATTTTTAGTTCGAGATTTTAACTTGGTCAATTGGGGATGCAAACCAGTATCTCCACAGATGCCATATAACAACTCCAAGGGTATATAAACTTCGGTCGAGCCGAAGTTAGCTTCACTCTATTTATTAATTTTCAAATCTATTTAACGTAACGAACGAGCGGCTGGTCAGTTGTCTTCGAGCACCTAAAGAGTCAGGACAGGCATTTTCCTATTAGGAGCTATCGGTCGAAAAGGGGGTTTTAATGAGAAAAACTTTTTTGCTTTTAAACTTCGGCAAAGACGAAGTTAGCTTGGCCTTCTCGTTGTTAAGTTTTTAATTCTGAGGGTGCTTTGATTTTTATTTCATTCCCTCTCTCTCTCCCATTTTCAGTCTGTCAGTACTCGATAAACGCTGAAGGCCATACCTGATGTGGTTGTATCATGAAATACATGATAAACTTCGTACAAAAACTCTCTATTCAAAGTTTAGCGAGAATGTGCTGCACTTATGGAATTTTGTAATGCACGATCATCATTCAGCTGTGCGCTGCTGGGTATTTGAAAGATTCTCGTTATAGAATTATGACAACCCTATATTTAGGAATGTGGCATCTAAAATGATTTCAGTGATGTTATGTCGGTTGACATAAGGCGTATGACTCTTCTGAGACAATTTCTGAATTGAAATAAGAATGATTATGAGCGAATTCGGTCAGTACACGAGTGATCTACAGCGTTACTTCAACAAATAGCTCCGACCTAGTCTTTTTTACTCAAAAATTGAAAATTTCATCCATTTATCTAAAATATTTTTTGCAAAAGCCCTTAAATTTTATTAACTTATACCGAATTTAAAACATACATTTGCACTTTTACAGAGGCAGATTTAGCTGTTGATGCATATCGCCAAGCTTTTGAATTGGACCCTTTTAACCCGCTTTTGGCCAGTAAGCTGGGCCGAGCCTATGTTAAAAGCCATCAGTATGTCAAAGCACTTAATTATTATCATGATGTCGTTAAAAATCCAGACTACTCTGGCTTAAAGTTGGACCTGGCTGAGTTGTTTTTGAAGCTAAAAAAATTTCACAATGCTGTTAATATTTTGGAAGATGATGTCAAACAATCGAAAATGTAATTATAAATATTTTGGGAAAAAAATGGTTTTTCCTTAGCTGAAACTAATATAACTCTTATTGTAGAAGTGATGATAACATCATAGAACTGCAATTGCAAACGAAAAAGTTACTTCTATTGGCGAGAGTACATGAAAAGTCTGGAAACGTATTGGACTCATTACAAACCTTACAACAAGCTCGAGATAATCAGTACCGCATGCAGAAGCAATGTTCTGCTGACAAATCTGCGAGCAATTATGAGCAGCATAAAATTTTATCAAAGTAAGTACCGATTTTATTCGCGCGCAATCATCTTCTTCGAGTGAGCTTGAAATCCAATGCTTTGATTAATTTCGGCATTGAACTTTATTTTTCGTACGGACAGCACAAGTGGGTTTTTCCTATTTGCTATTCAGTAAAGCTATTATTAACATTTAATGAATATGTGAAAAAGTGTTTGGTGGTAAAGAACGGTGCTAACTAGACGCAAAAAATTTTACGTGGAAAAGTTGATAATTCGCAGATTCTTAACAGAGTCTGCTAACCTGCTGCTATTTTCACACATGAAAAGTTTACTATAATATTGCAGAGAAAAATTGCAACGCATTGAAGGAATCATTTCCGAATGAATATTTTTTGGCCCTATGTTTGCATCACAACCGCTTGACGGTCTCGGCCTCTATTATAAACAGAGCTGCAAATCGGTTCGCAGCTGAACCGCTCCGGTGTCGGAGACTCCAGGGTTTTCGGGAAATCCGAACCGAACCTGAACCGGAGCAAAAAAAAGTAGAAAAGGTAAAGGTAGAAAAAGGTAAAAAGTAGAAAAGAAAAGGTAAAAAGTAATGAAATTGTAAATGTAAAGAAAAGAACAAGAAAGTACCTGCTAAAGTAAAACTTTACAAAAGAATTTTATTTTGCGACATTTCAAAATCACATATTAAACTATTTCGTATTTTATATCTTCACAAACCGAGATTCAAGCCAATCGGATGAAAAATATTTTTTTCATGCTGAATTTTTCGGGCATTTTCACTAGAAGGCGGATTTTCCGAAATCGGAAAAACCTCCTAAAATTATTTCGTATTTTATCCTTACAAACCGAGTTTCAAGTCAATCGGGTGAAAAATAGTTCTTAGCAAGCAGTGTTTCCAGGAAATTTTTAAACGTTGCACAGTGGCCGGTTTCGCTGAGTTAGCGGTGAAAAAATCGTAACTTTTAAACGGAAAGAGATGTTTAAAAAATTGCAATGGGAAAGTTATAGAGAATTTCGATATCGTCCAAACAAAATCATCATTGTAGGTCAACAGGGTGACTCAGGATCGGCTGTCAAAGTGTCAAGTTAAATTCACGAAAAATGTTGTAAAAGAAAACTTCTTAAAATTAAAAAAATATATTTTCATTAAAATTATTTATTACTAAAAATATTTATTTTCGTACAAAATATATTTTTTTACTTCTTTAAAGTTAGCTTTTTATTAAATTTGGTCAATTTAAAGTAGTTTTACAACCACATTTAAAAAAAAAATCGATTTAAAAAAAGTTAAAATTTTTGGCCTAATTCTTGCAACATTTTTATTGTAAGCACTTTGACAGCCGACCCTGAGTCAAAGTATGCAACATTTTTTAACTCGGCTATTTATTATCCGATCTTGGTGTAAATTTCAGGGATTATAGTTATTGCTAATATAAATTTAAGTTATAAATTTAAACTGGATATCTAAAAAAATGTGGAGGTTATTCAACATTTTTTATTGTGGGGCGTGGGTGGGCGTGGCTAAAATTTTAAACAAACTTGATCTGCGTGCAGACAAAAGAAGACTACAAGACAAGTTTGGTAGCTCTATCTGTTATAGTCTCTGAGATCTAGGTGTTCATACAGACAGACGGACAAGTCTATGTCGACTCGGCTGTTGATGCTGATCAAGAATATATATACTTTATATGGTCGGAAATGATTCCTTCTGCCTGTTACATACATTTGCACTACTTTAGTATACTCTTTTTACTTTACGAGTAAAGGGTATAAAAATACAAAAATTTATCAGTTTGAAAAATTGTTCTACTTTGAACCAAAATGTAAAATAAAATAATTGACAAAATTAAAAAACTAAACATTTCCGGGCTATCTGGGGTTCATTTTATTAAATTAAATTAAAGCGGTAATT
The DNA here is from genome assembly GCA_018904275.1 of Lordiphosa clarofinis. NCBI lineage: Eukaryota > Metazoa > Arthropoda > Insecta > Diptera > Drosophilidae > Lordiphosa > Lordiphosa clarofinis. Next base: position 697,688 of record JAEIGQ010000136.1, read on the forward strand.
AAAAAACTACCATCAATTTTTGATTTTTGCAACGCCAAAACACTGTGCTGTGTTGGGTCAATTTTCCAACATCAGAAAATTACATCTTAATTTATTTCAGTTACTATTCTTACAAACCGAGTTTTAAGCAGGGACCGTAATCATTATAAGTTTCAAAATAAAACTTACTCCATAATGATTATTTTTTATTTTTATTTCTATTGTTCACACCATAATGATTATTTTTAAGTAATATTTTTAAAACACAACAATAAATATTTTTGATAAAGCCGGGTATCCAGCACCGCGGAAACTAAAAATTCCTGTCAAACTTCATGTAAAAAAACTACGCCAGGAATTTTTAGTTTACCTTTTCGTTGCTTGTGTATCCAGCAACATGAACGTAATCCACATTTTCTTATCGATAGTTGGCATATTGATAGCGTGTGTGGATGGAGAGAACAGCTGACACACAGCGCAGGAATATATTGTGAACAATTATTTTGGATGTCACGAGAGAAAATTTTGGGCAAAATGCATTTATAATTTTTTGTTATGAGCTGTCATGTTGACTCTTTGAACGATTAACGGCTATGTTCCAGCGGTTCGCCTATCGACCAAAGCCCAGATAATGATCCGGCCACTGAGTTAACAAAATCCTTAATATAAATGCAAATGTAATTAGGCATTCTTGTATCCGACTATGAAAGACTTCATTTGATTGGCGTATAACCAAGAGGTCATACTACTTTGAAGATGATTGCATTATAAAGTAATGCAGTTAGGAACATGATGCAGTGATGTTCTGCGCTATCCGGGATACTCTGCAAAGTGTCACGCTCAGCTATCGTCCTATCATGCCCAATTATAAACTATGTAGCACCGACTACAAGCGGAATGCTCCCTCCAAAAAATATTATTTTTATACCCTTGGAGAGGGTATATTAAAATTGTGCGGATGTTTGTAACGCAGGGAAGGAAGCATCTCCGACCACATAAAGTATATATATTCTTGATCAGCATGACGAGCTGAGTTGATATAGCCATGTCCGTCTGTCCGTCCGTCTGTTTCTATGCTATCTCCTCCGTCAGTTTTAAAGATATCGCAACCAAACTTTGCACGAAGTCTTTTGGTATAAATACGCTGCACATTTGTCGGAACCGGCCGGATCGGATGACTATAGCATATAGCTGTCATAGGAACGATCGGTCGAAAAACTAGTTTTAGTGAGAAAAACTTTTTTGTTTTTAGTGCTATAGCTCCCAACGCTCGTATTTATAAGTTTTTAATGATTTCACATAATTTCACCAAGCCTTGTCAAAATCGGACAACTATAGTATAGCTGCCATACAAAAGTTAGGTCTGAAAAAAAGTCTTAGTGAGAAAAACTTTTTTGTTTTCAATACTATCGCTCCCAACGCTCGTATTTATAATTTTTCAATGATTTCACATAATTTCACCAAAATTTTTCGAAATCGGACCACTATATAGTATAGCTGCCATACAAACTGTCAGGCACATATCAAGCTCCAAGGGTATATAAACTTCGGTCGAGCCGAAGTTAGCTTGCCTCTATTTTTTAAATTAATTTAAATTCAAATAATTAACAGTGCTTAACAGCTGATTGAATGGAGAGACCTTTCACATTTTAGGTGCATGGTCAAACTGTTTTGGTTATGTTCCACACACACAAGAAATAATTAGCAAATTCCTGACAGGAATTTTCCGTAGTGCTGGATACAGGCCTTTACACATAATAATAAAACTCAACAATAACACAGTGTTACAGCCAAAATATACTTTCGAAAAAACCTAGCACACGCTGTAGAGCAGGTCGAGTATAGCATTTCCTCATACATGGTTTTTTTCCTAACACCCCCAAAATCTGAAGTTATGGCCCAAAAACCGCTTTTTGCTTTTTTACCTCACTTAAATAGATATAACTCGCGAATGGACCGTCTGATTGCTCATAACCTTATCAATTCCGATAGCCACGAGAGGGATCTAAAAAATTATAATCAATGGTTTGACTAATTTAACGCGATGGCTGAGAAATGCGGCTTACAGGTCTGGCATTTTCAACTTTTTTTGAGAAATTTTTACTTTGACCATCACTGGTTTAACTATTTTATTCTATGCGATTTTTCCTTAAAAGTTTTTAATAAAAGCCCATTTAATTCTCCGTCGAACGGTTGTTGTCCCAATGAATTTGGATACCGTTTTACGAAGTTATGCGCGATTTTCTGAGTACACATCGACAATCTAGTATTTTTTTTTAGTGTGCTAACATATTTATGTTTGCTTTCACATAATTGCCCCTAAAAGTAAACTCAGTTTTGATTTGGCGCCAGATTCAAATAATATTTTTAAATACTTAAAATGCAAATATAAATAAACTTCCATGTATCAAAATTTTTCGCAAAGATTAACGGTCTCTGAATACTGTTATCTAGCATAAAAATAAATTGAGCTATAGTGAGTAGATGTGGGCTGCAAGTTTTTGTTATTATTTTTTAATGAGCTGAAATTGGCATATTAAACAAAAGAGCCGTGCACAGCAAGAATCGTATACAGGTAGGCACGGTTAAGGCTTGTGAAAAGCAGATTGCTCTCGTGGCGCAAGCCTTGGCCACGCCTGGACATATCTGGTCTAATGCAGAGAATTTAGCTGCGGGTTCTATTTAATGATAAACGCCATTGGTACCTAAGGATTGTAGAGAACCGCGATAAAATACCATGGATGACCGATGATGAAGAATATGAAAACCACTGTAACAAAACAAGTTGAAAATTCCAGACCTGTAAGCCGCATTTCTCAGCCATCGCGTTAAATTAGTCAAACCATTGATTATAATGTTTTAGATCCCTCTCGTGGCTATCGGAATTGATAAGGTTATGTGCAATCAGACGGTCCATTCGCGAGTTATATCTATTTAAGTGAGGTCAAAAAGCAAAAAGCGGTTTTTGGGCCATAATTTCAGATTTTGGGGGTGTTAGGAAAAAACCAAGTATGAGGAAATGCTATACGCGACCTGCCCAACAGGTATGTACTGGGTCTCGTTACCCAGGTTATTGCAGATTTTTTTTTTTTTTGTAGCACTGTGTAATCATTAAATTTTGATTTTTTTTTTATCAAAAATAATCATGATTGTTATAAAAATATTACTTAAAAAAATAATCTGGTCAATGAACAATCTTGTTAAAACTTACAAGGAAATTCAAGTGCGTGGATTTTAGATTATTAAAAAAGAATAATTCTGGTATACTCCGTCTAAGTACTCACTTTAATCAGTCTTCTATGTATCTATTACCGAACGCGCTCTGCGTAGATTGCCAATCAGTAAATCAGTGAGGACAAATTTTTTTTATATTTATAGATATAGTTTTTTTTCACATCCAATCTAGCAATAAGCCATATGGTCTGGTGGCCAGTAATCTTACACATACAATTAATTTATATTTTTTGTATTTAGAACAATATGAATGTTCCCAATTATTTCGAAAGTGTACTAATTTAGAGTCCTTTGCGATATTTCTCGCCAACAGTAAAGTCAGTCATGCCTTTTCCGGCCGTCCCGCATGTGCCGATACCGACTCTTCCGCTTACATTTTCAGGCGAGGCGAATATACTTTTTACCTTCATGCCAGGCTTCTTTTGATTTTTGGTGGTAAAATTCAGCCATTTATTTTTGTCCGATTCACGCTCCTCTTCCAAGTCCTTGAAACGTTGTTGTTTTTTTTGTTTGCGTTTTTTTAAATATTCTTTTTGATTTGGCCTATGACGTCTAAAGTAAGAAATTTGAAAAAGGTTAATAGAGTGGGATATCAAGAATGTTTAAATACCGTACTTGTTGGAGGGAAACACTTCGTTGCGGGATGTGCGTTCTCGGAGTTCTTTAAGTGTAGTTGTAGAACGATTTTGATACGCATCAAAAATTACACTGACCTCGCCTTCATTAGTTATACCCTCGATGGTAGCGTCGTAGTACTGGCCATCCTCAGTCCATTTTGATTGGCACTTGTCTCCGATTTTCCATGTTTTTGCTGACGATACTAATTTTTCAGCCTCCAGTAGAGCAGCCTCAATTTCGTCAAAGTAATTTGACGATGCTGTTGTCGATGCGGACGGTTCAACATAAGAGGACTTTCGCTGCTCTTCTAATTGCGTTTTAATCAAATCGCGTGTGAGCTTGATTACTTCCTCTAAATCACTTTTGAGTTTTAAAAGCTCCTCGTTGCTTGGGTCTGTCTGCAGGGCTGCTTCTACCTGAAAACCATATAAAGTACAAGTGTAAATTAAAGCTAGTTTATTTGTATTTATCTAAAAAAGAATTATCATAACCCGGCGTAGTTAAGAACTTAAGGTATTACTAAGGACCGTTTTCTCATGTTGTAGTTTTTACCAAATCTAGGTGGATTTTGCTTTGATCATGCTCAAGGTTAGCCATCTAGATGGATTTTGTTGCCAGCTACATAATTCAGCCTCATTGATTTAAAAACCATTTACTTGCTCAAGCAAATTAGGTGTTTTTTTATGAGCGCATACAACTGCTGCCAAAAACAGTTAAGTCTGAATTGTAAATAAATAAACCAAAAACATAAAATATTTTATGTCTATCCGTCTCATTAATAAACAAATAACAGAGTAAACTGCAAGTTAATCGGAAACAGCAAATATATGGAAAGATGGATAAATTGCCCCCAAAATACATTATTTATATTTATCTGCATGTTGCAGATTCCGCGTTGCTATAAGCGAACAGAAACTAAAAAAATTCGTTTCTTGTAATATGTCGGGTGGGCACGTTCATAAATTTGTACATTTCATCAAAGTACATATGTATATAAGTACATAGGTTTTCCTTTTGTTTATGTTAACATTAACACCGAATGTGATTACACACCTGCTGTAATTGCAATTTGTAATTTTGCAAATCGTCCGCCATTGCAACTATTTTAATTATTGCGTTTGCTATAATAACAGTTATTTATTTATCTTAGCCAGCCACTAATTTACGAATCGCAGCATTAAAATATAGTCAAAGTGCTTTCAACTCAATAGTACTGCTAAAATTATGTGCGTCAAAATAGCAACAAATGTTTAGCAACGAATTGGAACGGTGGAATATGGAACAAAAAAATTTGGATTTTAAGTTTACTCACTAACTACTTAACCGATTGCGACAAATTAAATATCAAAATGTTCAGAAAAGCGTATACTATTGTTTTGAATGAAGTTTGGGTGGATTTGAGTATTCCAGGTACTAAAACCATCGAGTCAAAAAATTGAACTTTCACAAAAGGATGAATATCTGGCCTCTTAGAGGTCGTGCAGCTATACACGGTATGCAGGCGTAAAGAAGACATATTCAAGATTATTTCACAAAAAAATCATCAAAATTGTCCCCACAGTTTTTGAGCAAATTAATTTACAGTGGACCAACCTAGGAATTTCTCCATACAAAACTTGCCAAAAAAATTTAGTTGACAAATTAACATCAATATCTCCTCTCCCAGAGGTCGTGCAGCAATGCACGGTATTTTCACGTAAAGAAGGCACTTTCAAGAGTATTTTAAGTCACCATTCATAAAAATTGTCCCCACAGTTTCTGAAAAAATCCTTTAATAGTGATTAAACCTAGGCCGAGTATTCGTTACTGATAAGGCTGACATTTCAAAGGAGTTGAGTGTGACCGATGCAAATTTTTGCTGAGGTCGGGCGCATATGCACGGTATGCCCCCTGATAGCTAATAATATTAGTTTATTTTCCCAATTTTCCCAACCAATTCGTCCCCACAGTTTTCCTGCAAATTAATTTTAAAGTTACACCTACTTAAGTGTTCGTGATGAGAAAATTGGCTCACGCGCGCATCCCTACGTGTGTTGCTGTCTTTGTGGCAGCTTTGCCATTCCGTTATTTACTTACGGCGCACAGTGGCCGGTTTGTCTGATTTAGCGTTGCAAAAATAAATAATTCATGGTGTGCTTTTGTTGGCCGCGTTATTTTAATTTATTAAAGGAAACCCCAATTAGACCAAAAAACATTGGTTAATTGAATTTGGTCAATTATTTTAGTTATTTAGAATCAATACCACAGAAATTAAACCGAAAAAGTTAAAACACTTAACCGAAATAGCTACAATAACTAAACCGAAAAAGTATACACACCGAAATAGCCACAGAAAAATTTAAAGCTTAACCATCACAGAAATTAAACCGAAAAAGTTAAAACACTTAACCGAAATAGCTACTATAACTAAACCGAAAAAATTAAAAATCCTTAACCGAAATAGCCGCAGAAAAAGTTAAAACTTAACCATCACAGAAATTAAACCGAAAAAGTTAAAACACTTAACCGAAATAGCCGTTACAAACATCCGGACAATTTCAATATACCCTTTCCAAGGGTATAAAATAGGGTTGCCGAATATTTTTAAAACATAAAAATATCAAATGATATTACTTTTAAAATATCGATATATCGATATAATTGATATTTTAATTTTTTTCTTTTTTTCCCAAAAAAAGGTAATACTCTGCTCCAAAATAAAAAGATAAAGAGTATATTAAGCAAACATAACAATATTTTCCATGAGATTCGAGTTTTCTATGTATAATACATATTAAACACTACTATTAGTTGGGGCTGGTGACCTTTATGTTGCATATTAAATACTTTTAGTTCCAATATTTGGATTTAAAAGACTTTAAAAAGACGCGTTGCTTTATATGTAAATCCTTTATACGGCTACGAGAGTCGCAAATGACGCATTTTATAGCAGAAGAAGCTGAGCTACCAGGGGTAATAAGATACTTTAGGGCCAGTCTGGATAGTCCCGGCATGGACAGCTTATGCGAATTCCAGAAGATTAAGGGATTACTCTCCCATGATGTTTGCTGCAACCTGAGGTATAACTTCAGTTCACTATTTTGCGTTTCTTCTATTGAAAGGCCTTTTAAAATCGACCTATTATTTGCTTCCATAAAGTCAACACACGGGTTATCTAAATTTTCGACTCATGAAATCTGTTAAAACTTTTATAAAATTAATTAGCATTTCTTTTTCTTCTCGTCAGATTCTACTTTTACAATCTGTATTTTCTTGAAAAATAGTGAAATTAACGGAATTACCATACTGACAGTGACATAATATTCACCGCTTATTTTCTCAGTTGTATCTTTAAATGGGCTCAAAAGGCTACAAAAATCACGGCAAATGTTAATTTTTAAGCCGATAGCATTTCTGGTAACTCTTTAACATATTCGGCTCTTTTTATAAGAATGATTGCCACTTCATTTGCATGACCCAAAAAGGACGTCAGCATATCAAGTCACGAATTGCATCGCGTGTCAACGTTTTCTGCAGGTTCTTTATACAAATCCATTTTCGCTTTGCGTCTTTTAAATGCGTTTGCACTCGCTGCTCAGATCTTCTAATGACCAACGCACAAATATCATAAAATATTCCCAAAAAAAATCCAAATTCGATATTTGGACAAAAAAAAAATCACGATAAAAATATATCAGTTATAAAAAATATTATCGAGATTTTGATATTTTGATATATTTTGGACAACCCTAGTATAAAAACTGTATAAAGCAAAAATGCGCGGGCTTGGACATGTCCAAGGACATGTCGGCAGCGCTGCAGCAGCAAACATTCTTTTGCACAGAAATTAAACCTAAACAAAGCCTTCTTCAATTAATCAGAAGATTTATGACATTAAGGGCCGATTTCACATCTTCTACATAGAGCTATTTGTCACATAAACTAACAAATAACAGTGTAAAATCTATGACTATCTGACACATAGCAGCTATCTGGGAAAACAGAAATCGGTCCTATAATAAATAACATTTAATAATAATATAAATAATAATAAAACTATTAATAATATGTACCTAATAATAAAAATAATAATTTAATAAATAAAAAAAAAATGTTCAAAAACTAAACTAACTAAAAAACACATTTTTCACTATCTCAAATTGACATGACTTTATTGCCGCATCTTCATCGAGGAGCTCGTCGCTTGAGATGTCTTCCAACTCCATTAATTCTTTATTAATTAATTTTAAAATGCAAAATGCGAAACGATAGTAAGCAAATGTTATCGGCTGCCATGATGCCAATTTGGCTATTTTTTTTAGCTAGATTAGTGTGCAAACCAGATTACTGCTTATGCCCATATAACACTTGCCGATATTGGTGACCGAGAGTATCGGCCAATAATTAAAACGAGACAACGAGAAAAGGAGATAATTTAGTGTTGGTTTTCGTCACACATAGCTTTCCCTGTACGATTCTTTAAATACTCGCATCAAAAGAAGCGTTTACCAGCACACAATGGCGTGTTGGCGGCTAATATTGCTTTCGTCAGGAACAATATTGGCAGCCAATACGAGAACTGCTTTGCAGTCACACTGCTTGCGACTGACATCTGGGGCCAATTTCTCATATGCCCCTCTCGCTTGCTTTGCGTACAATTTTTGATAAGGTATCTATAGCTGAACTCTTCTTTTACAATATTGGCCACCAATATCGGCGAGTGTCATATGGGCATTACCCGATGCAATACTGGCATGTCCGTCAAAATAGCGTCGGTGAGATACCGTCGAACTGGAACGATAAAATATTTCTTATGGATTATTTCCATAAAGGCCTATTTCCAGAACAAATAAATGCGCACGAAAATAAATTTTTATGTTGAACTCCATATAAAAAAAACTGCTTCGAACAGCTGATTTAGTGGCATTTATTTTACTGATTTCCAAAACAAAAATAAATAATCACGGCGTTGCCACATCTTTAGCTTGTGTGGATTGCAAGCACAGCCGATTTGCTGAAATAAATTGAAAATAAATAACTTGCAGCACATTTATCCGGTCAACATCGAACAAATTAAAAGCAAATGCAGGGCGCACCAAAATAGTCAAACAAATAAAAAATATATTAGCACATACAATAACACTCTTTTTTAATAGTTTTTATATTTTTTAATTTTAACTGCCTCAAGACTTTCTCTGCCGAGGATCACGAAGTTGCGCACACTTGTGGTAGTACATCATGTTATTTTGAAAGCTGTTAGCTGATTTTAAGATTCTTTAAACTGTTATTTAATAAACACTTTTTGAATTCAAGCGGCTGGCCAATCAGTGCGACCATACAACTTGGCCGCCATTTTGGGTATTTTTTAGTGTATTTTTGGACATTGTGGCCATACTATAGCTTAAAATCCACACAACATAAATAAGTGGCAATTTTTTTCTTGACATAAATTTTTATTTGCTCTGGAAATAGACCTTAACAAATAAAAATAACATAACAAATATAAAAGGCTGATCAGCTGTTCGATGCGGCTTTTTTATATGGAGTTCAACATAAAAATTTTTTTTCGTCCGCATTTATTAGTTCTGGAAATAGGCCTTTAAGGGCGTTTTCCAGGGCTCGCGAAATGGCCCCGAAATAAAAACTTTATATTAAAAAACTGCTGCGTAATTTGTTAGTGCGGCCGTTACACGTTCGGTTTTTACTCATCGGGAAAAAAACTTACGTTTGCCACTACGTTTTGTTAAAAAAATTACGTAGCTTTAAGTGCTGTTAACGCCTCTTTTTTGTAGAGACGCAACGAAAATAGGTTTCGATTCTAATTTGTGCGGGCAAGAGGAACAATTACATCAAATTGAAAATAAGCGGAGCTGAAAAAAAATTTCGGCACAAAACGTAGCCTAATAGCAATATCTAGCTTATTTCATGGAGCCACATATAAAATTTCAGATGAGGGAATTAACGACGTTCAATTGGAGGTTACTTCCCTCATACTGCAAATTGTAAAATAGCATAATGATACGAACAATTAATAGTGGTATTCCTGAAAGTGATTTGCTTTTGATTTGATTTCGAGAAACAGCTGATCACAGCTGCCTCATACAAAATGCGTAGTGTGCCAGAAAATGTAAGGAAAGTAAGCTCATACTAATTGCTTTCGTAAAATCAGCCTCGAAGCTGATTTAAATTTGCTTTCGTTTTAATGTGACCGTTCTCTTAGAAATAATGGCTCCGTGCGCATGTTGTTTGTTTAAATTTTGCTTTGATTTAAATATAAAGAACGTTGTACGTTATTTTGCATTCCATATTTTAGTAATTAAATGATAATTATTTAATGGTACCTCTGTAGTGAATTGTTAACTTGACTGCAGTTTATCCTAGCCCCATAGGGTAACAGCACTCGAACAGTAATAATCTAAGTCCAAAATTGTCAAACAAATATGTTAACATTTATGTAATTGTGTAATAATATGACAAACTATATTAAAATTTCCCTCCAAACTTAAGCAAACTATACTTTCAGGGGCATTAATGTTAAGTCAATCGATTTTCTGTCAACACACTTCAAAATAATACTAGATTTCCGAAGTGTGCTCAGATATCCGCAAATAACCGCGGTAACCAAATTCATCGGGAGAACAATTGTTCAACGCAGAACTAACTGGGCTTTTATAATAAACTTTAACAAAAAATCGCATAGAATAAAATAGTGAAACCAGTGGTGGTCAAAGTACAAATTTCGAAAAAAAAAGTTGAAAATACCAGATCTGCATTACTCAGCCATCGCGGTAAATCACTTTAACCTATGAATACAATTTATTAGACTCTTCTCGTTATATCAGAATTGGCAATGTTATATAAAACCAGACGGTCCATTCGCGAGTTATTTCAATTTAAGTGAGCAAATTGATCAATAAACGGTTTTTGGGCCATAACTTGAGATTTTGGGGGTCCCCGAGGAAAACCAAGTATGAGGAAGTGCTATACGCGACCTGCTCTACAGCGTACGCTATGCCAATACCCAGGTCATTTCGCACTGTAGCACTTTGTAATTTATTAAAATAGCACACAAAATATGTTGTATGCGGTGTTGTTGTTTGTTAGTTAGGCTTATTTATCAGTGCAAAAATAAGCATAATGTTCGTTTGAAACGTTTATCGATAAAAGAAATGGGTGCTTCCGTGTTAATAGCATCGGCTTAGCAAACCCTGTTAAGAATCTTCGTAATATCAACTTTTTCACGAGAAATTGATCGCGACCCGTGGAAACTGCCCTTTACCTATTAAAATATTTTGGAGTCTGTAAATGCAATATTGTTAAGAATGTCATAAACTATTATTTAACCCGTGATAGATTTTTTACAATGCGGGTATTAAATAAATGAAGTTGGAAATAATAGCCTCCATACATTTTCTTTCAAAACTCCGCTTACAGAGTTTGTTTATTTGAAGACAAGCAATTGACTGCTTGTTTGTAATAGTTACAACGTTTGTATGACAACAAATAAATAAGGCTACATATCTACCGCATCGACCAAATAAGGAGAACTTTTTTACGATGTGCCCCTGCTCACATCACTTGGCCGGCGCCGTAGATTTACAAATTCGGTGCCGACAAAAAATCTAAAAGATTGCGGGAATTGATGTAGTGGGAGCATTGAAACGACAATATGTGGTATAGGTCGTTATAGTTATCGCACAGAATTCGGAGAAGATCATGACGGGCGTAATTTGATCTGCACACTTGCAAAGACAACGGACGAAAACGGCGAGTTGCTCTGCAGGGTAGGTTCGAAGACGAATCTACATCACAAACAATCAGCTTATGCAGAAAAATTACTCCTCTTCTAGTCCTGCGGTCTTTTAGAGTGGGCAAGTTCAGAAGTCAAAGCCTATCCATATAGGGAGGCAAACGGCGACCAGCATCCCAGTTTAAGCCCCTGAGTGCAAAGAGAAGAATCTGTTTTTAAACCGACTCTAGTATATCTTGATAGGAGCTTTACTGAGGAGACCAGATGCTTGAGCGGTAATTGTCAATAGACACGTCCTTCCTCTCCAAAAATTCCGAAATAATTTTTATCTTGATAGGAGCTTTACTGAGGATTGTCTATTATACGTCCTTCCTCTCCAAAAATTTCGAAATAATTTTTCCTCGATGGACCGCGAATTATGAAGAATTTACGTGCAAAAATTAATTGGCGGTCATCCATGGTTTCTTTTTAAATGAATTTTAAAATTTGCTGTTTTTGCACCAAAATAATGCATGTGCTTTTCTTCAAATTTGTTGTGTTCAATTGTTCTGCGGGTACGTTTGTTCAAAAATTGTGATTAATATGGCTTGTGCGGGTTGTGAAACTACAACTTCGAAGTTTTTGTCGATGTCGGAGTCCGATGTCATTGACTTCCTGATAGGCCATAATGTCAAAAAAATGTGGTAATCTGTGCAAAATTTCGTCCAAAAGTTTGCAAATGCATAATAATAAGAAGAAAAAGTCAAAAATCCAGTGCAATTTTGTAAAAAGTTTCCGCAAAAACATTTTTTTGGCCGGTACAATTTTTTCTATAACAGAAATTTGCAAATTTCTTATGTGGGATGTGGTCAAACTGAGAGGAGAAACTGAGTTTTTGGAGGCCGACACCCCATTTAGACCCGTCAATCTATTGTTGACTGGAAAAGATTCTTGAGGGAAGTATACATTGACTGGAGTATAAATAACAGCCGTTCCGATGTAATATTTATTCTTCCGGATTCCGATGCTAAAAAAAAGCGTGGCTGAGAGCAGCAGGTGTGGAGTAGGCCTTCTGGGGAAACCACAATAAAAAAAACGCTCCTTCAACTCCTCCTTTAATGGGTGTTGTGAAAAAAGTTTAATAACCCGAGTTGTTTTTGCTATTGGGGTGAGTGGTTAACAAATTTGTAGAAATTAGCGCCGCAGGCCAAATTTTTTTTTTAAAAATCGCGCGATTTACATTTGAAGAAAAGACCATGCATAATTTCGGGGCAAAAACAGCAAATTTCAAAATTCATTTTAAAAGAAACCATGGCTGACCGCCAATTAACTTCTGCACGTAAATTCATTATACTTCGTGGTCCATCGAGGAAAATTAATTTCGCAATTTTTGGAGAGGACGGACGTACAACAATTACCGCTTGAGCAATACTCTAGCGAAAGTCGAACGAGAGACATGAAGGGAAGCCTGGTTATATATGGAGCTTCAAACTCCTTAAGCTCTATTTACACGACCTGATCACACATCTGAGTTTTCGTCTGATTTGCTGTCTGACCGTGTAAAAAGGCGTCTGAGTAGACATGAAGCTACTCAGATGAGTGATCAGACGAAATAGAACTGGTTCTATTTGGAATGAGCACTCATCTGAGTATCATTTATCGAGTTACAGTGTTGCCTAACTGCAGTGTGCTGGCGTTTGCCATTTTCTGACAATCGATATACATTTCATATCGAATTTTGGTTATCGGTCAAGTTTCTTGTATAATTTATAATTATATTATTATAATTTTTAATAATATAATAATAATGTTTATTTTTTTTAAATTATTATGAGCCTATAACATTTTAAATTTAACTAAACAGATATGCATAACATTGTGTATAAGAAACTAAAAAGAATCTTATGTTAAAGTAACCGACTTGGTTGCACGAACCGTCCGTCGGTCAGGCACATTTTGCCTCACCCCGCACCCGCTTACTACGCCTGACTTCCCTGGTCTTCCCAAGATATCAGACCGTTCAGCAGTACGGGGCTTGGACTAATGCGCCCGCATTTTATAATATATCCATTTTATTTTCGACTTTGCCGCCTTCTAAATTATTTATAAAATTTCCTTTCTGTAAAGCAAAGCTTTTCTCAAATAGGAAACCATCCCCTCCCAGTTCTCGCTATGTTTATCGTCAAGGATATCATGTAGCTCCTGCTTTGTAAGGTATGTCTTACCAAGGAACGCCCATCTGTGATCCTTAAGGCAAGGACATCTTGCTAAAAAGTGAGTCAGATCCTCATTTTCTCCGGTATTGCAGATTGGGCATGGCACGTTTATCGATCTATTATACGTATTTGACGACAGCGTAATAAGGTCAGCCGCGCTTTCATCACCCATGTGATATTTCTGTGGGCAAGATGCTGTAGCTTAAGGGCAGCTGTATGCTCGAGGAATCTGTAGATTCTTGTTTGGCTGGATCCTTTCCGAGTCATGCGTTCCGCATGCGTCTTCTGTCTAAGAGCTTCCATTATATCGAGTCTCGTTCTATTCCAATCTTGAGCGGAGCGAAGGCCATCTTTCCAGTTAAGATTGAGAGGAGCGCATACCTTATCTAGCTCTTGTGCCCAGAAGACGTTTTTCCTGACTATTTCGGAAGTTAGAAAGTGGGGGAGTCGACTCTCTCCATATAAAAATCGGGTTTTTCCTACGTATCCAAGGTGTAAATCCAAGGTATAGAGGTGTGCATCGTCCACGCAGGTCTCCAAGGCTAGAGCATATCCAGGGGTATTCGGTGGCAGCCTAAGGACTTTCTTCAGGAAATATGTCTGCAGACTATCCACCACCTCAAAGTAGCTGTATCCCCATACCTGTGCGGCATAGGTCTGAACAGCTCTACATACAGCGTTAAAAAGTTTCCATTTTGCTCCGATGCTTACATTGGGTTTTGCCAAAAAAAGGGCTCCATACGCAGTTGATACTGGCTTTAGCTTCTGCGTTTTTTCTCAGTATATGTTCCTTGAAAGTAAGGGTAGGCGTAAAGCATACTCCGAGATATTTATATTCCGTGGCAATTTTAATGGCGTCTCCTTTGAAGGTCCATTTTTCCGCTGCTGCTAGTCTACCACCTTTTCTAAAGACCATTACCTCCGATTTTAATAGGTTGACTTCCATTCCGCATTGGTCGTAAAATTTCTCCAAATTGTCAATCATTTTCTGCATCACTTCTACCTTATCGGCTAAGATGACGATGTCATCCGCATAAAGGAGCAGGCGAATATTTACTCCTCTTAAAAACAGTCCTCCTTGTAGACTATCATGGAGATCTTCCAGATACAGCGTAAACAACAGGGGGGATAGTATACATCCTTGTCTTACGCCGACTCCAGTCTCAAAGTAACTCGACAGCAGATCTCCCGTCCAAACCGCCATATACCTTTTTCGTTTCTTGCAATTTCAGGTTGATAATCGCTGACAGATTGTAAATGTTATCAACAGTAGAATATTCCTTTCTAAAACCGGCTTGATACTCATTCATCATGTTGTAATGGTTTACCCATCTTGTAAGTCTATGGTTTAAGAAGCCCATAAGAATCTTCGCGATACAATTTCCAAACGAGATTCCTCGATAATTGGACGGAATGTTGGGGTCGCCTTTTTTGAATATGGGAAACACAATATTGGTAGAGCAGCATTTTTCGGTAACCTCTTTGTTTATCGTGTTATTAAAAATTCCTGCCAAAGACTCTAAGAATTTGACCGGAGCGTTTATAAAAAATTCGTAAGGGATTCGGTCCTCTCCGGGAGCTTTATTTTCCCTTGCCTTGTTCAGGGCAATGAGCACCTCAGACGTTGTGATATCACTATCTAGAATCTCGTTCTGTATAAGATTTCTTGCATAATGCATGTTACATCCCTGTACGTCTGGGTTTAAGAGTTTTTGGAAGTATTCCTTAATATTATTCACATTAATATTACTTCCGACATGAAAGGTGACATTTTTATGTTGTCGAACTAGGCCCCACCACTGCTTGCCGTCGCTTATCATGTCTAGTCGTTTTTCCACATCTGCTAAATAAATTTGCCTTTTTTCTGCTACAGAGACTTTTGTACTTTTTATCACTCGCAGTGTACTGCGCTCGATCAGTCTCATTGTCAGTCAGTCTAAATTTTTTCAAAAGCTGGAATGTGCTCTCTCTTAGGACACTGCATTCTTCATCAAACCATTGACTTTTCGGTTGAGTTTGGCCAGGCTTAATCGTAGGTTTTATTGCTGCGCTTAAAACAATTGACTGCATATTAGAAAGCGTGACTACACTTTCTGTTGCTAAAACACGATCAAGTTCCTTTAAAACATTGGCTTTATACCTGTCCTTTTGTTTTGGGATCCATTTAAGTTTTGGTAGCAAGTTTAACTGTGGAGATGCCTCAGCCGGACTAACATTAATTTTGAGTATTATTGATAGATGATCTGACCAGATTTTACTCTCCACTTTGAAGTCCTCCACATGAGGGAGCAGATCACAATGCACCGCCGCTATATCATTGGTGGAGCTTCCGACTGTACTAACGAAGGTAAAACTTCCTTCCACATCTCCTTTCGTAAGTCCATTAAGGATGGTTAAACCATTATCATTGCAAAATTCTACTAATTTTTTGCCCTTTTGGTTGACAACCTTATCTTTTGCTTTTGTTCCATTTGTGCTCATCACACATGCACTTGACTCCATAGGTGCAAAACATTGCTGCAATTCTCCTAGACGTACATTGATATCTCCAATTATTATTGGATTCTTAATCCAGGATTCCAAGAGGAACGCGTTCCTCTTATGTATAAATGTACAATTTCGAAATCCAGGTTCCGAGTGTATTTTCAGAATTTGTATGCCATTTATTTTTAACATTTCATGAGTCACTCCAATCTTAGACAGGCTTTTATTGGCTCCGACTAACATGCCTCAACTCGGTCTTCCATATCTTGTTCTTCTTTCAGCTGGATTACATTAAGTGTAGAAGTTACTAAAGTTTTTTTCAAATCTTGTGCTATTTTCCGTGACAACATGGGTTTCTATGAGTACAAAAATATCAAAGGAATTCACATAATCAAGAAACATTCGGAACATACTCTTATTCTCTAGACCATTAATATTAAACGAGACAACATTTAAACATACATCCTTATTACTAGTCTCAAAATTTTTATTTTTCGCTGCCTTTTTTGGGTTCCAATCTAAGTTGGTTAAGGTTTTAACTGGGAGGGCGGTTTGGATCTTATTCAGTTTCTTGTTTCCTTACTCTTTGATAAAAGAGCCGTGTACGATAGCAAAGATTCGTCTACGATGCTGCCATAAATTTCGATTAGTTCTTCGGATGCAGGTTTTCCTTTGTGACTAAGGGATCTGCTGCTGTTATACAACATCCACTTGCCGCATATATTTATAGCGTCGTTTTTGACGAAGATCTCATGATTGCTATTAATTGCTATTAGCTCCCTTTTTAGCTGCAAAAGTACCATTTTTTGTTCGTGTTGCTGCTGGCTAAGGTCTTTGTCTACATATATAGACGTCCCCACCACCTCGGTCGTCAATGCTGATGTTTCCATTTCTGCCAATAATCCCACTTTGTTGTTTTTGTGGTAGAGAAAACGGATTTCGCGGACTGTTGCGTTTGGGATGCTCATTTTATCATGCAGAAGCCGCTCTACTACTTCTTTGTTAGCTTCTTCTTTCTGAATACCCCTAACTATTAGGTTACGAGACTTGCTGTCCTGAACCAGCCTGCTGAGCTCTCTTCGATCCGTTTCTCTATCATGTTTTAATTGCAGTATTTCCAGCTTTAGAGTTTCGTTTTCCTCTTTCAAATCTTCAAACTTGAAAGCTACACTGTTTATCTGCTCTTTTACGGTTGTTATGTCATCTTTAGTTGCTAGTGAGTCAAACCTTTGGCCCATCTGCTTTATTGCTTGCATAATATCGCATAGTGATATGTCCGGTGACAAATCACTACGTTTCCGCTTCTCTTGTTGAATTAAAGCACCAGTAGGCGTACCGCAATCAACCTTCTAATTCTGTTGGATGTCCATTTTATGTGGTGAGTGAAACATTTGAGATTTTTAACAGACTGCCAAGAAGTATACTTTGCTTGGAACAGCTGATCAGTCTCACCACTAGAGTTTTGGTTTTGTTGCAGCCTCGCAGAATTTTCACTCCAAGTACCATTTTCTTCGTTTTTGCCGCTTTCCACAACTTTCGCCCGCCTTGAGTGACCTGCTGGAGTGTGAAGTCTCAACCCAATATCTTAGGGAGAATACGATCAGGATGCCTTTGCTATCGTCTGCTGGGGTCGCCCTCGCCTTGTTAAGCCTCTTGCGCCGTGTTTGGACTGCTGCTGATTTCGTTTGGTTGCAGGTTTATCAAAACAATTAATTAGAACCGGTAGTTAAAAATCTCCCCCATCTTTATTTTTTTTTATTACTCACAAAGTCCTTTATTTTGCTGATTTCCAGAACAGAAAATAAAAAATCGCAGCGTGCCACATCGTGAGCTTTTTTTTAACAGCCGATTTGCTAAAATAAATTGAAAATAAATAACTGGCAGCACATTTTCCAGATTAAAAGCACGTGTAAGCCGATTTTCAGTGATTTAAACTGATTTGATAAAACTTTTGAATTCCAGCGGCTGACAAATCAGTGCGACCCTACAACTTGGCCTCAATTTTGGGCATTTTTTAGTGAATTTTTGGACATTGTGGCCATACTATAGCTTACAATCCACACAACATAAATAAGTGGCAGTTTCGTGACATAAATTTTTATTTGTTCTGGAAATAGGCCTTTAATCCAAAAAAAAATTGCAACTTAAGAAGCATCACAACGCAGATCGCCATTTCGCTTTTTATTCTTCTTGTCTTCTTTTTCTATGTGAACAAAGCAACGTCACAATGTTCATATGAACCAGATGATTCCGACGAACCAATGGTTCTGCAACTGGCTCATCTGAGCTTCTCAGGCATGTGTAAAAGCAAAACTGAGTTGATCAGATGAGTTTTCGTCAGACGAAATCAGCGATCAGGTCGTGTAAATGGAGCTTAAGACCAACGCTTAATGAAACCCAGCAAACTTTTACCTTTGTGGATATGACACAGATGTGGTCATTAAAGCAAAGCTTGTGATCAAATAATACCCCCCGATCCTGAACTGAAATAATACGGTCCTGAGCTCTTAGATCAATAGCGTAAGTATTCAAAGCAGGCTTAGTGCGGTAAAACGACATGAACTTGCATTTATCGTGATTAAAATATAGCATATTAACTTTTCACAAAGACTTAGGATTATTTAGGTCAGGTAGAAGACATTTATACGAGTCAAGAGAAGAAAGCGTCATAGACAGCTTAACATCATCAGGAAGATCATTAATAAACAAAACCAAAAAAAAGACTACCCTGTGGTACACCAGAAATAACACATACTATTGAAGAATGCATCCTGTCAAGCTGGGCCGTGTGTGGCCCAGCGGTTAGTGTGCTGCACTGCTGGGCGGGAGGTCGTGGGTTTGATACCGCCTCGGAACATCTAATAAAAACAGTTTTTTCTTTCTTTAGTAAATAGCTTTTACACATCCGGTCACTTTCACCAGCTACTGACGCCAGCTGTGAAGTAACTAGCCATAAAAAAGCATATTCTCAATTTATCCCGTTCGGATTCGGCGTTAAACTGTAGGTACCTTTCTCGTGCGAAACTGCAAAGTTATTTTGGCGTTTGAGGCATTTAGGCATAGTGTTTTACCATCGTCTGCACTTAGCCCCTCGCAACAGGGGTCCATAATACTTCTCATACTCGGTGAATTCAGCACATTAAATGGAATGCATTCTTCCGTGACAAGCCCAATATGTGCTCTCAATAACTGTTTCTTGTTAATTCAAATTTTTATTTTTTTCTTCCGTATAATTTTCGACGAAGAGCTTGTTGAAGAAGTGTTAGTGTAATCTTTTGTAATTATATTTAAAATAATATTGTGTTGTTAAATAAAATGTGTTTTTAAATTTGACACCCGATTTTTTTTGTTTTTTTTTTTACATGTATTGCATGTAGCAAATCCAGCGTCAGTGTCATTTTCGAAAAAAAATCCAAACTTTTTTTTTTTTTTTTTGCCATTTTAATATGAAATGTCTGCAGACACAAAATTAACCACTGATCAGTTTCATTGACAGGCATAAACTGAACAAAGGGCATAGCAGAATAAGCATACAAAAACTGCCCCCTCTCCGATCAGCACCAAAATTAAATATGTTGTTACCATAAATGAGAAACTCACTCTCTTAAATTTGTAGTCTTCTAATCGCTATTGGAGTAGAGTTATGAGGGTGGAAAGATAAATCAAAAAAGTCGTTTATCTTAAGAACCGCTTAACCGATTTGAATGGGTTTAATATATGTTTTAAGTGTCCACAGCACAATTCAAAAAATAATTTTTGCACATTAATATTGTGTTAGCCTTTTTTGACACCGACAGTTTTTTGCTGGTTTTTTCATCAAGAGGTCCCTAACAACATATAATTTTTGCAAACACATCCCAAGTGTACCTCGTGGTGAAATATAATTAAACGTTAAATTAGTATTTTTTGTTAATATTTTATACATATCAGGCACACTGTACATCAACTTAAAAGGGGAAAAAGGGGAAATTTTCTGTCAATTCTGTGTGAGTAGTTACAGTGTGCTCAATATTATAAAATATATTTGTAAAACTATTCACATGTTTTATTGGTATTCACTATGAAGATGAAACCCGATGTCCCTGCAATGGTAATAAAAATGTGCAAAAATAATTTTCTGAATTCTATGGTGGACACTTATAACATATTTTTAACGCATTCAAATAGGTTAAGCGGTTCTTAAGATAAACGAGTTTTTTGTTTTACCTATCCGCCCTTATAACTCTACTCCAATAGCGATTAGAAGACTACAAATTTAGGAGAGTGAGTTTCTCATTGATGGTAACAACATATTTAATTTTGGTGCTGATCGGAGTGGGCGCAGTTTTTGCATGCTTTGTCTGCTATGCCCTTTAGAAAGTACAATGAATCGCAAAATCAAAGAATAGAACAGTCGACAGCGACTGCAATTCCAGGAACGAAAGCAAATCTGCAGCTGCTGCGTTTGCTTTTGAATTCGCAGAAAGTTTCAGTTTTAGTCAGAGCAGAACTGCCGAAGCTGCCATCAGTCGTAGCGTCGCAGTTCACAAAAAACGTTTTTGATTTGACTGGGGCTGCCGATTTTCTCAAAAGCAAAAGCAAAAATTCGCTTTCCACTTTTGAGAATCGCTACTGAGTGCTGCTACTGGCGTTGTCAGAAGCATAAAAAAGTTTTATAAGTATTATAAGTTTTTCAACACTGCTTTTATGTGTGGTCCTTGGTATGTGAGGCAGACATCTATGTACCGCGATGTGCACGCTTTGCCATTATGCGACCAAATCAATATAATCGCTCCAATAGATCTGCCTCTGATGTGGCGACAAACAGATTAAGAAGGCGCAGACAACTTAACTTTGAGTTGGTTTTGCCAGATGTTTAGTTTTCTCATTTGTGCGCTCGTCATATTGTGAATTTGCTAAAGCTGCATAAACAGGAACAAATTTGACTTTCCAAATTGAAGAAATCATGAATTTATAATAAATCAAAGAACCAAAATGATCCAGTGTTCCATATTCCATTGTTACAATTCGACGCTATTTCACCGTCGCTATTTTGGCTCACATTTTGTCAACTTATTATTTATTTATATTTGCAAATATTAAATATAGAAATATTTAAAATGTCAATAACACCAAATACATGTGTCGATGGGTTCGATACTTCAAAAAACAATAATGAAAGTCAAAACATGAAAGCCGAAAAATCTAGTTTGTTTCATGAAATAATATTTGCATTGTCAACTTTGTTAAATACTGGCTTAAGCGGCGAATCATTGGAAATCTGTGTGAAGCTGCTTGAATGTGGCGTGCATCCTCAAGCCCTTGCTGAAGTCATTAAACAGATCAAAGATGAGGATATTCGGGAAATCGGAACTGAATAGCACACAATTTAATTCCTTTTCGAAAATGTAAAAATACAAATTTAATTTATATTCTCTTTATTAAGCACATTAAATAAGCACAAATTATTAACTATTATGTAGTAATGCGGTTTTATTAATTTTTATAAATTTAGGATATGTCTTCTAATGGCACAGCAGTCAGTTCAAATACGAGACAACGAACAAGCACTTAAACATTTCAAGGAATGCATCAAATACACGCCAAAAGATATTGAAATACTCGTCTCTCTAGCTCGCCTGCAAATGAATTCGGTGGAAATGGATTTGTGCAGGGAATCATGTTTGGAAATTCTTCAGATTGATGCCAACAATGAAGCGGCTTCTGTCATGATGGCAGACTTGTCATTCCGGAAGGTACTTATACATATTAATGCGTATACATAATACATATATATAAAAATATAGCGAATAAAACCGATATCAATATGATAAAGACTAGCGATAGGCACACCCTTACTACCATTGCTCCGAAATTTTTCCGGAATTTAGCGTCAGTTAGTCTCATAAGAAACTGCGTCATAATCAACTCGCTTCGAATTGTGTACAACAACAAAGTCCATGCAATTTGGAGCACGGTACCTACAAGACGCGCACACAGAAGGCGCCACATGTGCGTTTTGGCCGATCGAAGCTCGCTAATAACTGTTCTTAAACTCTTGAAAAATATATTATAATTTTGACCATAAGTTTGCAACGTATAGAAGGAATCATCTCCGACCACATAACATATATATGCCGAGCTGAGTCGATTAAGCTTTGTCCGTCCGTCTGTCTGTTTTTACGCGAACTGGACCCTCAGTTTTGAAGATGTCAAGCTGAAACTTTGCACAGATTCTTCTTTTGATTGCACGCTGCTAATTTGTCGTAACCGACCGGATCGGATGACTACATCTTGTAGCTGCCATGTCCGTCTATCTGTCTGTATGAACGCGTCGATCTCAGAGACTATAATTGATGGAGCCACAAGTTTTGGCATGTATGTAGGCGATTACTGTACCCACATCGAGTTTTTTTCAGATTTCGAAAATTCCTCCTCCTCCATCTTTAAACAGCGAAAATCGGTCTTTTTCTCTGTATAAACGCGTGGATTTCGCAGACTATAAGAATTAGAGACACAAACTCTTGCATGTATGTATGTGTATACTGTAGCCACATCGAGTTTTTTCAGATTTGGAAACTCCACATCCTCGATCATTTAGCAGAGAAAAACTGTCACTGTCTATGTATAATCGCGTTGATCTCACAGACTATAAGAAGTAGAGCCACACATTTTTGCAGGTGTACACCGTACCCAGATCAAGTTTGCTCCAGGTTTGGCAAATTCCTTCTCAATCTTCTTCTAACCGCGAAAAAACTGTCAGAGCTTAAATTTTTAAGTTTTAACCTAGTGGCTTAATATATATTCAGTGAGGCTTAACATTTATCTATTCTGTGTACCACAATGAGATCCGAGCAAAAACAGCGAAGATATGTACATAAGTGCGCCTGCCCATTTATTGAAATAAATTTTAAAATAAATGGAATTCAAAGCTATAGGAACCACACTACTTGGAACAGGGTATTTTGCTGTCGGGGCACTCGACCGCAACACTCTTAATTGTTTATGTTGTTTTTGGGCTGCTCACAAACTCATATTATGTGCCCACCGCTGATGTTGATCATAAGAGACTTTATTGTCTCTGGAGTGGACTCTTTGAATTGGGCAACTTGCCGTGGCTTCCGCTTCTGTTTCCATGAATGAAAGGATCACACACGCCGACGCACAATGTAAGATTTTGCCCATGTGGGCGGGACTTTAATCTATTGCGGCCTAATCAATTATAGTTGAATATGAATATATTGAATGAACAGCTATTCAAGAAAAAAGAAAACGAGAAAGGCAAAGCTATTTTCGACTGTGACGAAGTTTTGATACACTTGAAAACGCTTGTCTCAACGGTTAGCGACTTCGACCAAACTTCGCAGATCAGCTTAAAAACATTTAATTTTACCCATGACCGTGATTAAGAGCGGTAATATAGATAAAAAACAGCTTTTCTCATAAAAACCCATTTTTCGACCGATCATTTGTATGGCAGCTACAAGAAGTAGTCATCCGATCCGGTCGGTTCCGACATATTAGCAGCGTGCAGACAAAAGAAAACTCTGTGCAAAATTTCAGCTCGCTAGCTTCAAAACTGAGGGACTAGTTCGCGTAGAAACAGACAGACGGACAGACGGACGGACAAAGCTTAATCGACTCAGCTCGTCATGCTGAACAAGAATATATATACTTTATGTGGTCGGAGATGATTCCTTCTATGCGTTGCAAACTTCTGGGCAAAATTATAATACACTTTTCAAGTGTATAAAAATAGAGGGAAGCTAACTTCGGCTCGACCGCAGTGTTTTATACCCTTGGAGCATGATATACGCCTGCCAGTTTGTTATATGGCAACTATACGATTTATTCATCCAATTTTAAGACATTTTTGAAAACAAAAAAGTTTTTCTCACTAAAACTAGTTTTTAAAACGATCGTTCCTATGGCAGCTATATGCTATAGTCATCCGATCCGGCCGATTCCGACAACTTCAGCGTATTTGTACCAAAAGACTTCGTGCAAAGTTTGGTTACGATTGATTTAAAACTGTCGGAGGAGATAGCATAGAAACAGACGGACATGGCTATATCAACTCAGCTCGTCATGCTGATCAAGAATATATATACTTTATGTGGTCGGAGATGCTTCCTTCTATGCGTTACAAACATCTGAACAATTTCAATATACCCTCTCCAAGGGTATAAATGTACGACAAGACCACGAAAAAAAATACACTTTTAAAAAACTATTTATTTTAAGTTGCCTTAGCCCAACAGCTAATATCGTCTGTGATTTTGGCACACTTCACAACAACTATTTTTAGTGCTGTTGGGATGTCATCGGTACAAAGAAAATAGCATCCCTAGTTGGCACTTCCTAATAACAATAATATTTCGGTTGCGCATCTGGCGAAATCTTGTTGAATTAATATTGTTTTCTATAACTTGTCGAGTTCTCGAAGGACGTTAATTAAATACTTAACCTTAACCTATCTTTCGACTTAAGATGAATTTCTTTGGGCGAATGGTTCGATAAGCCTTTGGCTAATAGCAAAAACATCATCGACCGTCATCACGTATGGAACAGCAATCTCACGCTGTGGCAAGGTTGCGTCTTCAAGAATGTTGAAGCAGGAAGGAAGTTGGATGGAATACTCCTCCATCCTCCTCCGGATCGGATGACTATAGCATATAGCCGCCATAGCACAGTGGTCGATTCTGCCAATCTGGCAGGCAATAAATGCAAATTTCAAAACTCAAATCTTGCAGATGTTTTTAATTTTCCTGAAAACTAACATCCCGCCAATATTTATTTCGATTTTTATATTTTTTTTTATCCAAAAGTCTTCATATACTTTTTTTACCATACCTAAAAACATTTTCGCGCCTTTTCAAGGCTTTTTGTTTTGGTCTGAGAAAAATAAAGTTTTGCGATAAGTTGTGAAGTAAGACTTGAATTTGACAAGAATTGGTATGTATTTAAAAAAATTATCCTAGGAATACAATAGATGATTTATTGCATGCTCTATTACTGTTGTCATACCCTCTAAAATCGTCAATATCAAAAAGTACTTCATAGTGCTCGAAAATTTCATTTAACTCGATAAAGAGGCAATATTACTTCAAGAAAATGTCTTAGATTTGAGGAACTCGGAAGTTGAATAACATTAATTTTTCTTATTTAAATATGAGTTCTTCTTATCATTATTTCAGTGTAAAGAATTTATGTCTCAATTTTAAAAATTTTTAAATTAAAAAAAAAAAACCATTTAATAAAATTTTTAAAATTAACATTAAAATTAAAAAAAAATTTGTCTTTTGTTTATTAATTTCTTTTGTTTATACACAAATTTATAAAAATTATTCCAAAAATAATACTTAATTATTTTGTATGTTAATAATTATTGCCTGTCAGATTGGCACAATCGGCCACTGTGCATAGGAACGAAAGGCCGAAAAAGTAGTTCTAGTGAGAAAATCTTTTTTTTTTGTAACACTTTTCAGTTATGAATATATTGATGAATATATTGTATAGCTGCCAAATAACAAACTAGCAGGCATATATCGTGCTCCAAGGCTAGTAGTAGTAGTAGTAGTGGTTCTTTATTATTATTAATAAAATAAAATAAGAACATTTTGTATATTTAGGCATGGCTTAATTGCCGTCAGCCTTAAGGCCTGTATCCAGCACTGCGGAAAATTCCTGTCAGGAATTTGCTAATTATTTCTTGTGTGTGTGGATTGACTCTGGTCACACTGATCGTGCGGTTTGTTTTTGATTTGGCGCTCCGCGAATTAATTAAAATTAATATTTTAAACTCGTTCGGCAGACAGCAAAAAGTTGTCAAGCTTTTTTGACAAGTGCCATACGAAAGTGTTTCAACGTTGTGCCTCGTCGAATTGTGTTGCCGATTTGATTTTGTGATCTGCAAAACCAATTGATTGCCGCCAGCCGCCGCCAGAAGTCAGGTGGTGCACCTGTTGCCCACCCACAAAGTGATCCTCCCACCCGCACAGTGGAGTGCAGAGCATCACAAGGAATGTTCACGCAAGTCTTTACATTGTGGTTAATTACCATTTTAGCCACAAGCATCATTATTATTTATTATTTAAATATACTTTTTTGGTTTTGGTTGACGACGTAAGCTCCACATTACGTTTTACGTCATTTCATTACGCTCTACAAAAGCGTACGTTAAACTCCAAAAGTGTTAGTGCTGGCAAACAATTAGTGCTGACACTTTTTTAGCTAGAGATTTTAATTGTGATTTTGGCCGTTTTACAGCCGGAACCTCTCTTTAGTTCGATTGCCCACAGTTGAGCTCTGTTTTCCGTTTCACCCAAACGAAAGCAAAGGCAAATGATGGGGATTTGTGTAAAGGAGGTTCAAATGGCTAAAACCAGAAATAAAGCTTTAGTAAAAATATTATTATTTGATGCGGGTTCTACAAATAAACCTACATCACTCCAAAGCAGCAACCGCTGAACTCTTACTTCGGCTAACCTCAGGCGAAGTAGATATTGTTTTTGTCCAAGAGCCATGGATTTCTGGTGACAGAATCAATGGCCTACGGACTCCCAAATACAACCTTTACCATACCAAGGGTAAGGGTAAAATTCGTACATGTATTTTAACCAAAATACATTTTAAAACACTATTCCTTCCTCAATTTAGTGATGGTGACATCACTACAGTCAGCCTGGAACTGGGGAGTTCCACAATCAGGCTGGCCTCCTTTTTATCTGGCTCATGACACTGAGAGCCATCCACCACCAATAATATTCCGGGACCTAACTGGAAGCAGCAGCTACAATCATACAAGCCTTATTTTAGGTGGCGATGCCAACGCACACCACACACAATGGGGCAGCTCAGACATAAATGAGCGCGGTGAATCACTGTACAACTACCTATTACAGACAGATTTGCATATTGCCAATAAAGGGAATGACCCCACCTTTGTAATCAAAAATAGAAGAGAGGTTTTAGATATAACCCTCATCTCCGAAGACCTCTGTGACCAATTGATATCATGGAAGGTGCTCCCAGAGCACTCCTTCTCTGATCATCGATACATTGAGGTCGTACTAACAAATTCGTGTCCCTCACCCAAAAGGATACAGAACCCAAAAAAGACCAACTGGGAAGTTCACAACAAACTTCTCTGTAAAAATCTTGGACCGTCCCCACCGTACACACCAAGTACGGGAAAACAGATAGATGAGCTTGTCGATACGCTTACTATCGCGTATACGGACTTTTTCAATAGGGCCTGCCCCCCTAGAAAAATAAAATCCACCTTTAAACCACCTTGGTGGTCTGCAGAGCTAGATAAGCTCCGAAAGGATTGTCGACATACATTTAACGTAGCCAAATATAATGATCAAACAACCGCTTGGGAGTTATATAAACAAAAGTTACGTACTTATAAGAAAGCTACCAGGAGGGCAAAACGCTCCTCCTGGACCCATTACTCAGAAAGATCCTGGCTAGCTCACCAACCTCGCCAGGTCTCATACAAAAAAAAAGACGGAACCTGGACCGACTCGAGCGAAGAATCTCTAAATCTTCTGCTAAGCACTCACTTCCCTGAATGCTCCCTTAACTTAACACCTCAGGTTAGGCCAACCGACCTTTCTATGCAATACGACAAAACCATTGTCACGGAGACCAGAATTAAATGGGCTATCGATTCGTTCGAACCATTTAAGTCGCCAGGTCTCGATAACATATATCCTGCCCAACTACAACAAACCATTGGGTACACAATGACCTGGCTTTACACAATCTATGTAAGCTGTCTCAAGGTCAACTACATCCCCACTAGGTGGAGAGAAACTAAAGTAATATTCAAACCGAAAGCTGGCAAAGCTTCACATGTGAAACCAAACGATTATAGGCCAATCAGCCTATCCTCGTTTCTTCTTAAAACTCTCGAGAGACTTATAGGTGCACACCTGAGGCAAACTATTAGTCCCGCTCATCTAGCACACACCCAACATGCATACAGCAAGGGTAGGTCTACTGAAACCGCCCTACACTCCTTGGTCTCAAGGATTGAAAGATCACTTGAAGTAAGAGACTTCTCTTTAGTAGCATTTCTCGACATAGAAGGTGCCTTCAATAACGTCCAACCTAACGCCATCACCTCTGCCTTGACATGACAAGATTCATCGAACAACTGCTAACCAGCAGAACGGTGTACTCCCAACTTGGCGGTGCAACTGCTCGCAGATGTGTAAACAGAGGCACTCCGCAAGGAGGTGTTCTTTCTCCGCTTCTGTGGGTTGTAACAGTTAACCAACTGCTGCGGCTAATGGAGGCGGAGGGACACGAAGTGGTGCCTTACGCGGATGATATTGCCATCTACAAATGTGGAATGTTTCCTCAAACGCTGTGTGACCTCATGCAGACCGCACTGACAACACTTGCGCAGTGGACAAAATCTTGTGGCTTGGGCGTAAACCCGGCTAAGACGGAATTAGTGCTTTTCACCCGAAAGTACAAAATTCCTGATCTTATCCCGCCTAAAATCAACGGAGTAAGCCTCTTATTTGGTGACAATGCCAAATACTTGGGTGTCATTCTAGATAAGAAACTACTCTGGAATGCCAACATAAATGAACGTATAAAAAAGCAACCATTGCTCTTTTCTCTTGTAAAAAGGCCATTGGCCGCAGATGGGGGTTTTCCCCATCCATTGTACATTGGCTTTACACAGCCGTAGTACGCCCCATACTACTCTACGGAGCTCTAGTATGGTGGCCAGCACTCGGGAAACAATCAGCCCTGAACAATCTGCACAAAGTACAGAGAAGTGCGGAAATTTGTATTAGCGGCGCTCTCCGAACAGCACCAACGAAAGCGCTTAATACTATCCTTTACCTTCTACCGCAACAGCCTTAAGAGTACGAGAATCCGATACCTGGAACAGGGGCAATTTGGAACACGCCACCATACCACAAATAATGTTTACAGACTACTGTATACCACAAACGACGTTCGACAAATTATACGACGTCCATATTCCAAGCCGAAACGATTGGGACAACCTGCCCCACAGCAGAGCTAACGCCATTAACATCTACACTGATGGTTCTAAGCTCGACGAAAAAGTAGGAGGTGGAGTTTTCTCTCCCAACCTAGATTTGAACTTATCGTTCCGCCTTCCTGACCATAGTAGTGTGTACCAAGCGGAAGTGGTAGCCATCCAGGAAGGTGCCACCTACCTTAGCACACTCACGGTCAAGGAAGGAAATGTATTTATATACTCAGACAGTCAAGCCGCCCTTAAAGCACTTGACTCACACACCAACAATGCTAAAACACTTACGAAATGTCGCTCATCTCTGAATGAGATCGCACGGCATTTCAGTATACACCTTATATGGGTGCCTGGACATCGCAACATAGAAGGTAATGAGTCTGCGGACAAACTGGCCAGAATAGGTACCACCATCGAGCTCCTTTCAGAGAGGAGCACGATAGGGATTCCTATGGCGACATATAAGCTTCATACTAAAGCTGAAACACTTCGTCTCGCTACGAATCGGTGGAAAACCCTTTCCTCCTGTGCAGTAGCGAGGCTTACGTGGCCAACATTCGACCAAAAACTATCACACTTTTACGTCACAGAAGAAACCACATAGCACTTCTGGTAGGGACCCTTACAGGTCACTGTCTCATTGGCAGACACGCAGAACGCCTAGGCGTCATTTACCACGACTTTTGCAGAAGTTGCGGACACGAAGAAGAGGAGGAATCGGTACAACACCTTTTGTGCCATTGCCCCGCCTTGAGTAGAAGGAGACTCAGGACACTTGGTCAGCCTCTGCTACTCAACCTCTCGGAGACATCCGGGCTAGAGATCCCAGCTCTACTCAAATTTATTCTGTCCACACAATGGTTCAGTAATGTGGACCCCCCTCATTATTAAAAAGGGTTAACAGGGAATAAATATGGCATCGCAATGGGCCCAAGTGGCCTAAGTGGGAGAGCGACTTGTCGCTCTCAGCCATCGCAACCTAACCTAACCTAACCTTCTTGTGTGTGTGGAACATAACTAAGACAGTGTGACCATGCAACGAAGAGGTGGAAGGTCACTCTGATGAATCAGCTGTTCGGCACTGTTAACTATTTGAATTTATATAAATTTAAAATAAAAATAATATTTTCTGATAAAGCATGCTGCTATGAGTATGTGCTAAACATTTTATAAGTACTTGGGGATAAAAACCCAAGGGCTTGACACTTTGCAGTGGGTCCGGGATGGCACAAAAAATCACTGCAGCATGTTGTTATCTGTACAACTTTATAATGCTGTTATTCCATAAGTAGTATGACTTATTGGTTGGTCGCCAATCAAATAAGTTCTTTCATTGTCGGATTTACTAAAAACATTCGCATTTACATTAAGGATTTTGTCAACTTAGTGGCATTGGCTTTGGTAGAAGGGCGAACCGGAACATAGCCGTGAATCGTTCAAAGAGTCAACACGATTGCTATGAGACCCGGAAAAGTAGATTGAGTGCGTCTCCTGGGATTAAGAGATCTATATACGGATAACGCGGCTAAAAACCTTGGCTTTTCTTGACTAGGAAAGCCCGTGTGACTCGGGCAGTAGCTATGGTTGCAGCTAATGGCATTGGAGCTCAATTAGCTTCTTAAGCATCGTACCGGGGGATCTGGGCGTTCGCGTTATGGGGTACTGCATGATCGACTGCCCTCAAGAAACTAGAGTCATCTATGTGGTGCCCCTGGTATGAGAGGCATACAACCACGGTTGCCACACTTGGTGTTTTTGCACCAAAACTGGTGTTTTTATCCTGTTTGACTGGCACTTTTTATTGAAATTGTCTCGTTTTGCTCTTTTTCTTATAATTGGCTAAGCGAAAAAGTGGAAAATTATCGAAACCTAAATTATCCAGATTTTTCCTGTCAACACTATTGTAGTTGTATATCTTGTTTTTTATAGTATGAAGAAATATTTTCAATACACTTTACTTCTACATTTTTGGATTGCTTGTAGTTTATGTTACGCTTAAATTCTTATTTATGGCGCGTTGACAAATTTTTTGTTGGTCATGCCAAATAATAAATATACCATGTTGAAATCCACAACTTTAAAAGTAAGGAAACGATACGGAGTTTTACTTGGAGCTGCTTCTGAAAGTATAGGCGGTTTGATTTAGACGAGAGATATTAAATATCCTTGTTACCACCACTAGTGAAAACTTGAAGATTTATGTTACCGATCCTGTTGAATAACTTCCAATGCATATTAAAGTTGACAGAAGCTACGTTACAAAAAGAAAAGATATTCCTTATTTTGGGAAAAAGTGGCAGTAAAAATGGGGTTAATATTTAAATCTTTGGATTAGTTATATGTTCCCTTCCATTTTCTGTTAAAAAAAATTAAACGACTTTTCGGTGAAACTCTGTAAGAATACATATACATATACTTTATGGTCTAAAAATAACAATAAAAGTACTAATTTTCGCGTGCCCCCAAAATACCCACTTCTACTTTCTTTTTTTTAATTAATTCATACTTGTATCTAAGATTTCCTCTGCTTGCTTTTCTTTCCACTACCCGGTCGATGTCCTCTTACTACATGCACACTTTTGATCCCCTTACATTTTTTGAGTCGTTTACATTGTTTTTTACTTACTGAATTCCTGATAAACCTACTTTTTAGTTTGCCTTTCCTGACATTTTTTTTTTCCGTACCTTCTTTTTATCTCAGGCAAACATCTTTTGATATACTTGCCATTCCTACGCCTAGATATTGACTGTTTTGGTTTTTTAGTTAACTTATTGGTAATTATTTTATTTGTTGTTTATGAACGGCGATTGACAATTTATAGGAAATTTCTTTTCATATATACCGCGGTGTGCACCCTCTATCAATCTTTGCACGCTGATGGTTCTCCAACCAGATTACAGCTCATAACAAATAAATAAAAGAGCATTCCCCCCAAAATTTTCGCTCATCACATCCAAAATAATTGTTGACAATATATTCCTGCGCTGTGTGTCAGCTGTTCTCGCCATCCACACACGCTATCGAGATGCCAACTATCGATAAGAAAATGTGGATTACGTTCATGTTGCTGGATACACAAGCAACGAAAAGGTAAACTAAAAATTCCTGGCGTAGTTTTTTTTATATGAAGTTTGACAGGAATTTTTAGTTTCCGCGGTGCTGGATACCCGGCTTTAATCGAAAAATTATACATAGCATTCAGTAGCGGATCCAAGGGGGGGGCTATAGGGGCTGAAGTGTTCGATCCCGCCGGAAAATCTAATAATACAAGTTTCTTACTTTCTTTAGAAAAAAGCTTTTACCCTTTCCGGTCACCTTTACCAGCTTTTGGCGCCACCGGTGAAGTAACTAGCCATGAAATAGCAAATTCTCAAACTTTGCTGTTCGGATTCGGCGTTAAACTGTACATGTATCCCTTTCTCTTGTGGGAAAATTTAAGAGCACACACGCCAAGAGAGAAGCTTGGCTGGCCCCGTTGGAGGAGCTCTATAGCCAACATTTACATTTACTTTACACGCCAAGAAATTGAGATCTCTTGGATATTACTAGTATTTTTATACCCTTGCAAAGGGTATTATAATTTTTCCCAGAAGTTTGCAACGCATAGAAATATTCATATTCTTGATCCGGGCGACGAGCTGAGTTGATAGAGCTTTGTCCGTCCGTCTGTCTGTCCGTCTGCTTGCCCGTCTGTCTGTTTCTACGCAAACTAGTCTCTCAGTTTTAAATCTATCGAGCGGAAACTTTGCACAGAGTCTTCTTTTTACTGCACACTGCTAATATGTCGGAACCGACCGGATCGGATGACTATATCTTATAGCTGCCATAAGAACTATCGGTCGAAAAGTTAGTGTTTGTGAGAAAAACTTTTTTGTTTTTAATGTTAACGACTTCCACTTCACCGATTATTAATATTACACGCTTTTACACAGATTTGGAAGTTTTGGTCAAAATCGGATGACAATATCTTATAGCTGGCGTAGGAACTATCGGTCGAAAAGTGGGTTTTATGTAGAAAAATTGTTTGTTTTAATGCTGACGTTCGTATACTCTGATGTATTAAAACATTTGCAAGGGTATAAAAACTTCGGCAAAGACGAAGTTAGCTTGGCCTTCTCGTTGATATTACTAATATCCAAGGGAATCGATATTTCACAACCCTAATCAGCAGAGAAAGTATCTACAAACAAACACCGTTGGAATATGGGTTGAAATATTACGACCGATCGTTGAAAATTCGGTGGAATATTTAATAATTTGATTAACCACTGATTTTTACGTGGCAACAGTTTGCAGGAGATTTATTCTAATCGATTCCTATCAGCACTTCAACTTGCTTCACTGAACGAACAGTTGTCGCTTGATGTGAATGGTTGTTATATGCACGAAAAACATGAACTGGTGTGCACATTCATTAAATATTTTTCTGCAAAATACTATACTAAGAATGAAGCAACTAAAAAGAAACTAGTAAATATTTACTAGTTTACTAGTACCGTTCTAAACAACAATTTTGTAAAAAATGTCATTGATGAGCCGCGAACTATAAAGAATTATTATACAACAAAGTCGAGGAGGTCATCCACGGGTTCCCTTTTAATGAAGTTTTTAAATTTGCAGGTTTTGTACTAAGAATATGTGAATTCTATTAGTCAATTGTAAAAAAAAATCAGAAAACGTTAAAACTTAACCACTTAGCTTAAATGCAATAGCATTTCCAAATTTATAAAACTAACTAAAATAATGTACAAATATAGTCTTAGTGACTTTTCGATTGAAAATATGTTTTACTTGAAGGTAAAATTTATAAATATGCCTTACACATCCTGCGAAGTTTTTCCATGTTTATTGTTTGAGCAGTTTATCGATACTCACCTCAAAATCCTTCGTCACTCGCGACTTCAAAAAAAATCGCCTGCGGCGCTATTTATTTTTCTAATTTTACCTTCAAACTAGGGACTAACACCGAAACATATTTCGGTTTCGCTCAAGGCATATGCATGTATTGGCCAAAGACTTTTTATACTATGTGCCAAACGTATACAGAGTGAATGCATTATAATGCAGTTGCACTCTAAAGGTAAGACAAAAATTGTTTAAAAAAATGACCAAAAAACAAGTTCTTTATTTCTACCTTGGGAAACTTATTACCTTCAGAGCATATCGACTATTTGTATAAGATGATCCGGTGACGCACTATGATGTTCACCGCACAAAATCTTTTTATATAATATCCTAGGCCTAAGATGTATCTATTCTGAGAAGCACAATAAGATCCGAACAATGTTGATTGATTTTGAGTGCCCTTAGCCCCCCCCCTTAGCCAATTCCTAGATCCGCCACTGATAGCATTTATGTTAATCCTAGTGAGCTACAGGAAGACTTACCCTTCAGAGTTACACTACCTGCCTTCCCCGCTCGTCGCGAGATAGCAGATCTTTCATTCTTAAGGGGGCCATCCCAGGCTCTTAAAACTATAAAAGTGAAAACATTTTACAAATATAAAAAATTGAAATAATAAAATAGAACTGTTGTACATGAACTTAAGTATATTAAGGGTACTGTATACTTTCAGAAAATTTTTTTTTTGGTTTTTTTTTTATTTGCTTAAACGTTCTATTAGGATCTTATAAACATCCTGCAAAACGTTCAAGCCGATCCGAAACTCAGTTTTAAAGATATAAACAAAAACAATTATTTTTTCCGACCCTTTTATATGAAAATTGTTTTTATCGATCCTCGTATTTTTAGAAATTCGTATTTTTCCCCCTATTTTGGTCAAAAACTTTATAAATATTTATAAAATGTTCGATAATACGGAAAAAAAAATTTAAAAAAAAAACAATTTTAATTGGAAATTTTTGGAGATTTTATTTTTTACCATGTCTTGACGCACTTTGACTCAAATTTCTGGAGAACTGCTTAACCGATTTGGATAATCTTTTTTTTCGGTCAAAGTTAACACCCAAATGCACCAAATCCGATATACATTTATTAAAAACGATTTTTATTTCATCGAAAACAGATGTCGAATCTTTAAATGCGATTATCTCGGAACCACTTTTTCCAAAATGGTTGCAAAGATTTAAAGAGTACCTGTTGACCGATTTTCAAATTCTTTCCCTTAAATTACTCCTAATACCCACCATTCTGGTGTGAACTAGGATATTTTTGATCGGTCAACAAATAACGGAGCTAGGACCAATACAGTGGGAAAAAATAGTCGATTTTCGAAATTTTGACTTTGAAACCCCATAACTACGTCATTTATTGACCGATCCAAAATATCCTAGTTCACACCAAAATTACATTAATTCTTAACAAAACCCTGTCTTCAGTTTTAAATTCAGATCATCCGTTCTCAAAAAATTTTTGCAACCATGGGCCTATGTTTTAAATTTTTGGTTAACTTTGAACAAAAATACAACATCAACCGTAGGTACAACATCAACAACAAAAATTACTAAATTAAAGTTTAACCGATTACCTATCCAATGAAAAAATCCGCTTCTTAATACCACTTATAGTTTTTGAGTAATCTAATTTTTTGTAAACCTTTAAAAAATGACACCTGAAGGTATACAGTACCCTTAAAAATCCTCATTTACTATACTCCTCCTATATACTATAGCACCCTCAATATAATCCGCCAGGTTTGCCAAACCCATGGCTCCTCCTCTGCCTCCAGCACTTCCTTCTTAAAATATTGACATCGAAACTCTTTCAAAATAGGGCATTTCGTGATCCAAGGGTATATAAACTTCGGACGAGCCGAAGTTAGCTTGCCTCTATATTTTGTATATAAATAACATGTGTGTTTAAACATGTTTTGAACAGTGTTTTTACAACTTTTGTAAGAATAACAAACACTGAAAAATAACAGGAGTTTTAAAGAGTTCAAAATCCCACGCGTTTTAAACACATGCATTGATAACACAATAAAAATCATGTTTAATTACATTTTGAACATTTTACATTTCGACACACGAATCAATAACATTTTGAACACTGTAACTACAAACTGAACTTCCCTTACAAATTTACATTAAATAAATATTTGGCTTGAACAGCTGAGCTTCTTTTATTATTTTAGATTCTGGGCTTCAAATTTTCACTAAAAAAGGACTTTCAGTTATTTGCCTTTCCCGCTGTTCAAAATATCCTCATATCTCACGCAATTGCTTGGGTAGAATGTTCGTAGCTTTAAGACATATCTACTTAGAAATAAGCTATAAACCGATTCTACCAGGGGTTCCAGAGCATCAGGGTACTTTTAACTCAAGGATCTCCATAGAACCGGTAAATACTTACAAAACAGTGATTCAAGACTGAAAATGAGATGACTGCAGAACTTTGAATTTGCTTATACTAACCGCGAGAGGAAAAGAAAACGTTACACACACAGAAATGTATTATGTGAGTAATGTAAAATTGGCTATACAGCTCCAAAAGGGCCGAGCCAAGCTTCTCTCAATATATGTGAGTAAAAAATAAATGCAGAAAATTTTTTACACAATATTTTTCACACGCGTGTCAAAAATTTCCGAAATTTTTTACATTTCATTTGTATTGGTGTGTATGTGAGACGCGTGGGCTAGCCTGAGCAAAAGGTGGTGTGTAGGAGGCACACATTCTTTGTGAGATAGAGCCGATTTGTGTAATGACCTACCTTCAACTGCACTATGCAACTGTCACTGCAAATATCCACATTGAGTCCAAAAATTCGACTATTAAATAGCAATAGTAAAAAGTACTACAAATGAAAAAGTTACTTACTACGATGCCACCAACCGACAGCATAGAGATAGACCCGCCGACCCAACAGGAAGTCTGTTTAGCCATACGAAGGCTAAAGAACAACAAATCGCCAGGCGCTCACGAGCTGCCCGCTGAATTTTTCAAGGCTGGAGGAGATAAATTGGTAAGGTGCATGCACCAACTTCTGTGCCGTATATGGGTTGACGAAAGCATGCCCGACGATTGGAATCTAAGTGTTCTCTGTCCAATCTTTAAAAAGGGAGACCCTGCAGTTTGTGCCAACTACCGCGAGATCAGTCTCCTCCCCATCGCATATAAGGTTCTGTTCCGCATTATTTGTGAACGTCTAAAGCCGTTTATTCATAGACTGATTGGACCTCATCAGTGTGGCTTTAGACCTGGTAAATCCACCACAGACCAGATTTTCACACTACGACAAATCCTGGAGAAGACCTATGAAAAAGGCATCAAAACACACCACCTTTTTGTTGATTATAAATCAGCCTTCGACACACTGATAAGGTCAAGGTTCCTCGAAGCCCTGTTTACTTTAGGGTTTTTAGAAAAGTAAGTTTGACTTTGCATGATGACGTTGAGAAGTACGCAAAGCTCCGTCAAAATAGGAAAGAATCTCTCCGAACCATTTGATACCAAAAGAGGTTTTAGACTGTGAGCTGCCTTATCGTGTGACTTCTTTAATCTACTGATGGCGGCGATTGGCGTGTGCGACCGTCAAGTTCGTAAAGTTTTGTTTTTCGAACATAGCTTCGCCAAAAATCAATATTTTTTCGTTCTGTAAATTTTGTATGTTAGTTGAAAGATGCACAAAACTTTCCTCATTAGTTTAAAAAAATACATTTTGGGGTTTTTTATTTCATATTGAAAAAAGGTAATTTATTGACATTTAGAAAATTTGTGGGGGGTTTTGAGCCAACCCCCAGCGGCTCAGAACCCCCCATTCTCCTCTACAAAAAGATTGAGATATCATATCTGAGATATTTGCTATATAGGATATTCAAGGCAAACGTTACAGTTTTATAAGCATTCTTCAAACATTTTTTGTTTAATGGTTGTTGCTTCTGTAATAATCAGGGATTCAAACCTATAAGGAAGTTTACGTACCGGGATGTACGTCTCAGTCTCACCAAGGTTTCCTATAGAAAATTTATAATTTTGTGCTAGGACTCTGGGGCGGAGAAAGCCAGTTCTCCCTGTCGTCCACTGCCACACGACGGCCGGACAAACCCCCTTTCCCTTTCCCTACGGTCGCCCCCCTTTCCCTCTGGCGCCACCAGCTACCAGGATCCACCCAGCCTGACCAATGAGCCGTCTCGGAAAGCCCAAGGACGGTGCACTGGAAGGCCCAAGGCGTCCAACGACCACGCCGAAACACGCAGAGTTCCTTCTCGAAAACGTGTTTTGGGTGACCGTTGATCGCCCGGTGGAACCGGGGTCACTGCCTGCGTCACGGGAACCAGCGGCCGGGTAGTCTGTTTGCCCAAATCATTTGACGCCGATTTCACCAGTTTTTTTGACAAATTTAACAATTTTTTATTTATTCTCCTTCGGCCCTACCTATTTTCCCTAACCGCACTTTTGTTAACAATCCCTATTCCTGACTCAAAAAAACCCCAGCCAGCTCACCCGATTCTCTGCTTGCCACTCTGCTCCTGGATGCCGCCTCTTCTCGCTGCCTTCGAGTGCCGAGGAAATAGGGTTCGTCAACTGTTTGCCGCGCACTCGCGCAAATGTTACTTTTCCGATTTTTCTCACGCACGTCCGTCCGCTTCCAGTCGCAAAACTTGATTAATTCTGCTTGCCCAAATTCGCCAGCCTTGACCCATTTTGGTTGCGCGCAGTCGGCCGTCGGCTTCTGCTTGCGTCAGTGTTCGGCTGTTGAGGCGCGTGCCATGCGTCGATTGTTCTCTCTCTCTCTCTCTAAGACTCGCCAGCCTTAGTCCAAGTTCGATGGCGCAGGTTCGACTGCGCATGCTCGGCCATTTGCCAAGGCTTGCGCCGGCGTCGTGTGTGCGACTCGTGCCATCCGCCGTGGTCCATGTTCGATGGCACTTGGTCGACCACCTGCAACGTTCGGAATGTTCGCGAAGTGCCTCTCCCTCCCCTCCTGTCCATTGTTGGCTACTGTGTTGTTGCTGCAGCTGCTAAAGGTCAGTGTTGGCTCGTTTTCTAAGTACTAACTAAACTGTCTGTTTTTTGACTAGCTAACTTCTGCTATCCTTGTATCACCTTCTTGGCTGCTTAAACTATGATTACTATTTACATATGATTCCCTGATTTTAGGGGCGGGGACTTAACCTAACTTTGATTAAAATATGTAAGGGCAAAATCTAATTTGGTGGCCTTCCTGGCTGGCTTAAAACTATGAAAAGGAACTTTTGTCGTAGCTTAAAATATGATTATCGAAAAACGGAAAAAGTCTAATAGAGTGGCCTTCATGGCTAACTTAAACTATGAAAAGGAACTTTTGTCGTAGCTTAAAAATATGATTATCGAAAAGAAGGAATACTTTGGTGGCCTTCATGGCTAACTTAAAACTATGAAAAATCTGAAACCTAGGACTATGGCCTCCCGGGCTAACTTACTAAAATAGGAATTCTCAATGGGAGGGTGCACTTCATTCGCCCTCACACCCCCCTTTTTCGTCGGGGAGGCGCAACGAGACAGTCACATACCCAGCGCCCGTTATCGTGATACGAAATCGTACCCCGTCCACGGTCCGCAAGAAACGGGCTCTGGTGCGGTTTAATCCTTTAACGAAGTCGATGAGTCGTCCAGGCAGTTTCCGCTCGTTGGTATTTACCCTCCAAGTTACAGGTGCAGGTAGCCACTCCTCCTCCTCCTGGACCAGGGCCACTCCGGGATGACGCTGTAGTTCCCCCAGCAGGGCCTCTTGTTCGGCTTCGGTCAACGAGAAGCCTATGTCAGACAAACTCAATGCGTCCGAGGATATGTTGTCTACGGGGACGACCTCCGGGTCTGGTAGCGTCGATGAGTGGTGTCCTTGGTCCTCCTCTGAGCTGACGTCCGAATATTGTGGCAGTCGGACTTGGGGAATTTCGACCAGGGCGGCCAGCGCCAATCCACATCCACTCTGGGGTGACGCGTGCTCTACGTATGGCGGTGGTGGAGTACCGTCGGGTGCGTTGCGTCTCGGTTCGGAGTCTCTTGAGGGCTGTCCCGGTGGGTTGGTTCTGGGGTTTCGGACATCCAAGCCCATTCGTCGTCCAACCTGGATACGCTCGTTCCTCGGTCCCGCAATGGTGACAGGCTGACGACGGAAACTGGTGGATTAGAGCTGTACTCACTGCTTGCGTCATTTGGGTCGGGTGCGGGTTCAGGTTCTTGGCGGTCTTCGTCCGTGTCGTCCAATGCCGAATCCGAAGATGTACTCGCTTGTTGGGCCGAGTGAATGGACCACGTGTCGTTGGCGTCATTCACGGATAGTTGAAGAGGGGCTCGTATACCATTGGTGAAAAACCTGCCGTCGGCAGGTACGAACGAGTCGTCGGATTCGTCAGATTCGTCAGATTCGCCCGAACTGGGTGGATGCGCTTGCACTGCTTCCTGGAAACATGTTTCCAGGAACCCCGGAGGAAATGAAGGTCCGGGCACTTCTTCCAGCCACTTCTCCACTGCCCACATCTGGGTACCGTTCCCTTCGATCGGCGCCTCGTTTAGTGTGGTAAGCCGGGCTAAGCGAGCCGTAGTGAGTGTAGTTCCATCGTCGCCAACACCCACGGGCTGTACAGTTTCTATGGTCGTTTCCACTGGTACTGTTGACGGGCTGGACTCCCTCTCCAGACTTCCGCGACTATTCGTCATGCTAATCATGGACGCTTGGCCAAGGTCGAAAGATATCGGTGAGTACCTCTCTGGTGAGATCCTTGGCGGTGACAAAGGAGAGCTGTGAAGGCGAAAACTTCTGACCGAGTACTGGTCGCTGGAGCCTTGACTGGAGGGGCCCCCATTTATGGAAGCCATCGTGCTAGAAACGGAACTAATTAGTAACTCTACTCCCTGAGACCTAATCTCTAACTGTCCCTTTCTAGCCCTGAAAGTGCGGTGAACATTGGTTATTTTAAAACTAATTAAACTTATAGTCTGCCTTCGACAGGCCTGGTCGAAAGATTCCCTTTCGGGGGTGGGGACGTTGGAATGGCGCACCAAACTCAAGTGGCCCCCACTGATTCTCCAACCGTGGTCGCGTCTCGCCCTTCTTGGTGGGCACCATCGGTATCCCTGTCCTGTGTCAACTCTTCGCCGTGGTATTCTTTGAGGTCCGCTAGGTTCGCTGTACGTCGTAGGCGGGTGCCCTGGAGCTGGATACGAGCTATATTAGGAGAAATAAATTTGGTTAGTTTGTACGGCCCATCAAATTTCGGGGCTAGCTTGGCCGCAAAAGCGTCGGTGGCCTTGGACAGGTGGTGCTTGCGCAAAAGGACAAGTGTTCCCACGGTGGGCCGCCATTCCCGTCTCCGTAAGTTATAATGGCGACTCTGTTCCTGAAAGGCCCTCTGCATGTTTTCCCTGGCCACCTTAAAGATTTCCTGTAGCCGGGTTGCCTTGTCCGGTGGTTTGGCGTGATCGCTGCCTGTACCAGGTGTGACCTCTTCAAAAAGTCCCCCGGGGAGCCTGGGTTCTCGCCCCTGTACCAGGTAAGCGGGGCTGAAACCAGTACTGTCAGACACACTTGTGTTGATGGCCAACGAAATCTCCGGTAATAATTGGTCCCAGGACCTATGGTCCCCGGTGGTATACTGGGCGATCATCGTTTTTATTGTCCGGTTGGCGCGTTCGGTGGGGTTTTGCTGTGGGGTGTATGGCGCGGTGTACTGTAAGGTGATCCCGGCTCTTTTGCAAAAGGCTTTAAAACTGCGACTGGTGAACTGGCTTCCGTTATCGCATATGAAACGCCGAGGCACGCCAAATCTACATAGTATCTTTTCCCGAAAAGCACGTTCCAAGGAAGCTGCCGTCGCCTTCCGCAGTGGGGTCAGCTCTACCCATTTGGAAAATTGGTCGAAAAATACCAGCAGCATCGTATTTCCTTGCCTGGAGCGCGGCAATGGGCCCACGAAGTCCGCACATAGTGTAGCAAAGGGCTCCTCTGGAAACCGGGTCAGCATCTTACCCGCTGGTTTAAGCTGGCTTACCTTAAATTTTTGACACACCTCGCATCGTCGTACGTACCGGGCTACGTCTCGAAATAACCCTGGCCAAAAGTACCGTTGGGCGACCCTCGCTATAGTTTTCCTGACCCCCAGGTGCCCTGCCGTGGGCTGGTCGTGACACTCCTCCAAGACCCGCCTTCTGTGTTCTCGGGGTACACACAACTTCCAGGTGATGGCATCTTCGTCTTCCGGATGGCGTCCAAGATGACGGTACAGTTGGCCATTTTCCTGCATGAAATC
This sequence comes from Lordiphosa clarofinis, assembly GCA_018904275.1. Lineage (NCBI taxonomy): Eukaryota > Metazoa > Arthropoda > Insecta > Diptera > Drosophilidae > Lordiphosa > Lordiphosa clarofinis. The sequence goes on from JAEIGQ010000136.1 coordinate 740,127, forward strand.
GGGGAACTTTTCGGGCTGGGCTTTGATTTGTTTCATCTTGGCTTGGATCCATTTACAGTTTACCGCCTTCTCGCTTATCTGTTGGCACCTTTCCAGCGGCTGTCGGGACAGAGCGTCTGCCACCACATTTTGGTTCCCACGGCGATAGTGGATGTCAAACTGGAACTGCTGTAATTCCAAGGCCCACTGAGCGATCCTACCCGTGGGGTTGTCTATTGAATTGAGCCATTTGAGAGCCAGGTGGTCCGTAATTACATCAAACCGGTACCCCTCTACGTAGCACCTAAATTTCCGTATGGCCCACACTATCGCGAGGCACTCCTTCTCCGTCGCGGAATAGTTTTCTTCCGCCTTCAGTAATCGTCTGCTCGCATATGCCACGACGCGTTCCGCACCATCGCTTCTTTGGGTCAATACAGCTCCAAGGCCATAGTCGCTGGCATCTGTTTGCAACTGGAATTTCTCGCTAAAGTCGGGGCACGCTAACACCGGGGCCTCCGTGAGCTTCGTCTTCAACTCCTCGAATGCACGTTGCTGGGGGTCACTCCATATCCACTTTTGACCCTTCTTGAGCAGTAGGGACATCGGTTGGACCACTGCAGCGAAGTTTGGTACGAAGCGGCGGTACCAAGAAGCTATCCCGAGACATCGGCGTAGTTCCTTGCAACTCCGAGGTGGCTGCAGTTCCCGAATGGCTAGGATCTTCTCCGGGTCGGTGTGGATGCCCCTCTCGCTGATGACGTGACCTAAATAAGTTAGACTTCTTCGGAAAAACTTACATTTCTGTACGTTCAGGCGGAGGTTGGCCTGTCGTAGACGCCTGAGCACTTCCTTTAGGTTGTGGACGTGTTCCTCCAGAGTGGCCCCGATGACGATGATGTCATCCAAATACGCGAATGCGTGTGGTTCCATCTCCGGGCCGATCACCTTATCGAGAGCCCTTTGAAAAGTTGCGGGTGCTGAATGGAGGCCGAAGGGCATAACCTTCCAATGGAAAAGTCCGCGGCCTGGGACCGTGAACGCCGTATATTCTCGGCTCTCCTTGGCCACAGGGATCTGCCAGTACCCGTTCTTGAGGTCTAACGTGGAGATATATTTAGCGTGCCGAAGCCGCTCCAGTATATGGTTTATACGCGGGAGGGGATATGCATCAGGCACCGAATTCGCATTGAGCGGTCGATAATCGACGCACATCCTCTTGTCTCCAGTCTTTTTACCCACGAGCACAATCGGCGCACTATGAGGGCTTCGGGAGGGCTCTATACGGTCGTCTCGCAGCAATTCATCCATCTGGTCGTTAATGATTTTCTGCATGGCGGGGTTCTTTGGGAAATACCTCTGCTTCAATGGCTTGTCATTCTTCATAACTATCGTGTGCTCCGCAATATTGGACACTCCCGACAGTCCTTCGAACAGGGCTAACTCCTCTTCCAAGAATTTGACTACCCCTGGTTCCAACTCCTCTTCTGCTGAGCTTGTTCCCGCCTCTTCTCTTATCTCGTCACTGGGAATTGGTTCTGTGCTGATAGTGGCCAGGCTTACCTTACCTCCCACCTGTACGTTCTCCTGAAACCGTACTTGTTTCCTACGGTGGGCTCCAGGGTTCCGTTCCGCGTCCCGTGGGGGTTTCCGGAAGGGGTTTCTTTCTTTAGCTATCGCTGCATCCGCCAAAGGTTCCAATCCAGACCGCGATACCGGGATTTCTAGTGGGATTGGCGGACCCTGGTGCCCCGTGTCGGTGGTTCCGGGCTCTGGTTCCGTGCTATTGTCCGGCCGTGGTGATTTTGCTTCCCGATGTATGCTCCTAGGGCCTGTCTGCGGCCGTTTTGCGGGAGTGGGTGGGTTGCAGGTGGCCTCGGGGTGGGTTTTTGTTGATGTTGTTGATCGCGGTACTGACCGTGTTTGCTTAGTTGCCCCTGTCGGAACTATTGACTCTGCCGGAACCATTGACTCGGTCTGTGCGAGTGACTCTGTCGGGACTATCGACTCTGTCTGTGCGAGTGACTCTGTCGGAACTATTGACTCTGTCGCCACGCTTGACTCTGTCGAAACTAGTGACTCTGTCGACTCGTGTGGCCCTGTTGCAACTACTTTTCCTGCTCGAGGGGGTATCTCGGTCATGTCTTGCGTCTCATTTTGTGACTCGGTGTTAGTTATTAACCCTTTGGCTGAGATTTTATTGGCCATGGCCCTTGAGGTTACTAACTGGACCGTGCGTGGTTCCTCAGTTTTGCTAGTGAGGCGGAGGCAAGCTCTTCCACACTGCACTATTGCCTGTATCCCGCACAGGAAATCAATGCCTAGGATGACCTCGTCGAGAACCGTCGGTAAAACTAGTAGTGGCATCTGTGTCTGTTTCTGGTCCAGGCGGACGCGAAGCATTAAGGCCTGATCGACTTCCTTTACTGACCCATCCGCAAGAGATATCCTGGTGCGTACTTGCCTCCTGTTTGTCGGCGTGGCCAACTCTTTTGCGATTCGCTCACTAATAAAACTCCTCGAGGCTCCCGTATCCAATGTGGCTGAGATTGTCTTACCTTCGATAGACACCATCGCCACAATGCGGCCCCCTTCCAGACGTAACGGGTGCGTTAGTGGTGGGGTGTCGAGTCGGTGGTCTTCGTTTGGCTCCCCACAGGGCGAAGACACAATTCGTTTCCCGACCCAGTCTGTCGGCAACAGTCCATGGTACGAATCCCTTGTCTTCCACACGTCCAGCAGAACACCGCCGGCGGGTTTGAGCACCCTCTGGCAAAGTGTCCAATTTGACCACACCGCCGACAGGCACGCAGGTGCCAGGGGTGGTTGGGTAGCAGGGTTGGGAAGCGTTGGTGTCCTACTGGGAAGCGTAGGGGTCCTTGGGAAATTTTCCGCCCGGTCGTACCGTTGTCCAGCGCGCGCCCAGGTGGCATTGCCCGATATGTCTCTATCCCTAGCAGCCTCATAAGCTGTGGTCAGTTGTATCAGCGTTGCCAGGGTGGAAAACTCATGCCTCCTGATAAAAAGTTGGTACTCCGCTAGCAGATTATCATAGATCCTTGCCAATTCCTGTTCCGGAGTGTACTTGGCCCTTTGCATCATAATTCGTAGGTCCACGATGTAATCCTTAAATGGTTCTCTGGGGTATTGGTACCTTTCCCTAATGGCGTCCTCTAATCTCTGGAAATACCGCGCCGGCAAGAAAAACTCAAGAAATTCCTTTTTAAAATTTTCCCAGGTACTATCCTGCATCTTAAAGGTTCGAAACCAACCCTCGGCCCGACCGGAGAGTAGCCCGGAAATGGCGCGCGGCAATTGATTATCGTTCACCCGGTAAGACGCGGCTCTTTCTTCCAATCGCTCGATAAAGCTGAGTGGGTCGCCGCGCCCATCAAACAGGATGCCCCAGTTACGTAGTTTTTCTGCTAGGGTTGATGACGAAAATTCTTCCCGTTCCGAGCGGGATGCGGTGACCGTCGGTGGGTTACTATGGATCGGAGGCACGTTGAGCGACACCGTTTGGGTTCCCGGATTCAAATCTATTTTCTGGTCTGGTAACGGGGAGTTGGATCTAGGGAGACCTTCCTTCCCGGTCGGTGCCTCTTTATAAAGAGCCTCTAGTTCGTCGAGTCGGTTCTTGATACCCTCTGAATGTTCTCCGCGTGATATAAATGCCGAAATCCTGCTACGCAAGTCTTTGACGGTGCCTGTGGCACCCAACCCAAACTCGGTAGCGATCGCTTGCAACTCGTCCTTCCGTCGGAATGAAATCCATTTAACTCCCATGTTTGCCCGGATGGGGTACTACTGTGTCCCGGAAATTTAATCAGACTCAGCCTTTAAACTCGAACTAGGATTAGGATTAACAGATCCTTATACCGATATAAGGACGCTCGCGGTTATACTCGGGTTTTACGATTTAAAGTCACGAAGTCCGCTTAGAAACTTGTTCGCGTTTTAATAACCGATACTGCGTGCCAAGGACTAAACTTTGTTGATCGAGATGTTCTCAAAAAAAAAATTCACGAAATAAATTTATGTTTGGACTCGGTGGCAGCTGCTTATCGACTCCCTCTCGAACGTCGAGGGTTTTAATATATATCCGTTGGTCGCGGCTGCGCCGTCGTCGCAACTGCGCAGTCGCCGTTACTTTCAGCCGCCGTCGGCCTGGTGGCAGCGATTCGACGCCACTATCCCCCTTGCCGTTGGCCCCGACTTTCCGTTATCCGCGGGCGAAGAGAATTACCGGTTAACTAGCCAAAGGCCCGTTTGCCTCAAGAATATTAGACCTTAACTCCGAGTGCGACAAAGACAACAAACTAACTAAAACTTTCTCTCAATGGTTTTACCGGCGTGGCGAAAAAGTTTTCTTTTCCTCCCTCCGTGTGTAACTAAATTTTCGCGTGTAAAAGTTTTCAAAATTTTGCTTCCAAATGGTGACTAAATTTTCTGAGGAACCTTTTCCTCTCTCTCTTTTATTTATTTTATACAAGTATTATCTTCTTTTCTCTGTTATGCCCCTGACAATGAGATTTTTCCTATACCTTTAACAACGGGGTAAACCATGACACGGACTCCCACCAAATTTCTCCCTGGGGTATCTCTTTGAAATTGGGAAGTTGTCCTAGTCCTTAGAAACTCAGGGTTTTTCTTAGAAAAGTACAAAGACACATATATATATTTGTATACAAAGCCATCTGGCGCTGGGGCAGAAGAGGAGATTTTCACTCAGGTATAAAAAGAATATTTCACTGTGACGGTGTAAAATGTACCCTTAAGGACACGAAGAACTCAGATGATCCCTAGGGTGTGGGCAAAATTTATTCTTTGTTTTCGGGTGTTTGTGTCCCCGCCGTGTGCGTGACTCTAATGGGTCTTTAAGCCATTTATCGGGAGGTTTCTCAAAATCGTAAAAACAATGCCCCAAAGGCTTGTCCCGGCACAATGATAACAACGGTAAACCATGCGGGCGCCCACCAAATTCTCTGGGGAAGTTTACGTACCGGGGTGTACGTCTCAGTCTCACCAAGGTTTCCTATAGAAAATTTATAATTTTGTGCTAGGACTCTGGGGCGGAGAAAGCCAGTTCTCCCTGTCGTCCACTGCCACACGACGGCCGGACAAACCCCCTTTCCCTACGGTCGCCCCCCTTTCCCTCTGGCGCCACCAGCTACCAGGATCCACCCAGCCTGACCAATGAGCCGTCTCGGAAAGCCCAAGGACGGTGCACTGGAAGGCCCAAGGCGTCCAACGACCACGCCGAAACACGCAGAGTTCCTTCTCGAAAACGTGTTTTGGGTGATCGTTGATCGCCCGGTGGAACCGGGGTCACTGCCTGCGTCACGGGAACCAGCGGCCGGGTAGTCTGTTTGCCCAAATCATTTGACGCCGATTTCAGCAGTTTTTTTGACAAATTTAACAATTTTTTATTTATTCTCCTTCGGCCCTACCTATTTTCCCTAACCGCACTTTTGTTAACAATCCCTATTCCTGACTCAAAAAAACCCCAGCCAGCTCACCCGATTCTCTGCTTGCCACTCTGCTCCTGGATGCCGCCTCTTCTCGCTGCCTTCGAGTGCCGAGGAAATAGGGTTCGTCAACTGTTTGCCGCGCACTCGCGCAAATGTTACTTTTCCGATTTTTCTCACGCACGTCCGTCCGCTTCCAGTCGCAAAACTTGATTAATTCTGCTTGCCCAAATTCGCCAGTCTTGACCCATTTGGGTTGCGCGCAGTCGGCCGTCGGCTTCTGCTTGCGTCAGTGTTCGGCTGTTGAGGCGCGTGCCATGCGTCGATTGTTCTCTCTCTCTCTCTCTAAGACTCGCCAGCCTTAGTCCAAGTTCGATGGCGCAGGTTCGACTGCGCATGCTCGGCCATTTGCCAAGGCTTGCGCCGGCGTCGTGTGTGCGACTCGTGCCATCCGCCGTGGTCCATGTTCGATGGCACTTGGTCGACCACCTGCAACGTTCGGAATGTTCGCGAAGTGCCTCTCCCTCCCCTCCTGTCCATTGTTGGCTACTGTGTTGTTGCTGCAGCTGCTAAAGGTCAGTGATGCGACGGCTGGTGGATCTGAGCGGGTTTGGCGGGGTTTTTGGCTCGTTTTCTAAGTACTAACTAAACTATCCTTGTATCACCTTCTTGGCTGCTTAAACTATGATTACTATTTACATATGATTCCCTGATTTTAGGGGCGGGGACTTAACCTAACTTTGATTAAAATATGTAAGGGCAAAATCTAATTTGGTGGCCTTCCTGGCTAGCTTAAAACTATGAAAAGGAACTTTTGTCGTAGCTTAAAATATGATTATCGAAAAACGGAAAAAGTCTAATAGAGTGGCCTCAGGCTAACTTAAACTATGAAAAGGAACTTTTGTCGTAGCTTAAAAATATGATTATCGAAAAGAAGGGATACTTTGGTGGCCTTCATGGCTAATTTAAAACTATGAAAAATCTGAAACCTAGGACTATGGCCTCCCGGGCTAACTTACTAAAATAGGAATTCTCAATGGGAGGGTGCACTTCATTCGCCCTCACAAACCGAAACGAATATCAGTTCCGGTTCCGGTTCCGGTTCTAGTACGTACCGAAACTTCCGTTTGTTATGGCCTATAAAATATCTATCGATAAATTGAGTAGTCAGGGTAGGCATCGATAGGTAAAGGGGGAAATTATTTGAAAATGACCCACGAAGACAGCGCTGATGGCGGGGAAAGGAGTAGTGTGGAGTAAGGGGAGAATTAGGTTTGAAGATCAGGGGGGGAGAGGATGCTGACGGTCAATTGAAGGTCACGGATCCAGAATAGGAGGTAAATAAGGCAGGGAAGAAAAAAAAAATGGCACCAGAAGAAAAAGGTGAATGGTGAAAAGTAAACGTGCCGACTTTTCAAATTGTTTTATCAAGATTTGATTAAAGTTTTTTTTATTCAAAGAAAACACAAACTTTAAAAAAATAGCTTACAAAAATATAAAAACAAATATTGTGTCGGGAAGTGATAAGCCTAATTCGGTCGGGACTTGTGACAAGCGCCTGGAACCCAGTTTTGGACTCCAAATTGAGCTTAGTCTTCATAGGCCAACCGGACCAGCAGGGGTGAAAGCCATCTAGGCGCGTCGAGGCGGATCTGACGCCTCCATACCCAAACCCAAGGAGGTCCCTGATAAAGGCGTCCAAGACGTCCCTATCCCCCACAGGATCGAGAAATCCCGGCACGCCTACTAAAAGGGGAAGAACAATAATTGCCTGGACTGAGGACGTCACCCATAATCCCATTTTTTTGGCCTTTTTCTGGCCGCCTGCTCCCGCAAAATTTTATGGCCGTCTCCATTTTTATTTTCCTTTTAATTTTACTTTGTAGTCCGTCCTTAGTTGTAAAAAATTATTTAATACAATATTTATTCATTTATTTATTTTATTTTTATGCCGTTTTAATTATTTATTTATTTATTGAATCCACACACATATTTATTCCATTTTTATACCCTTGGAGAGGGTATATTAAAATTGTCCGGATGTTTGTAACGCATAGAAGGAAGCATCTCCGACCACATAAAGTATATATATTTTTGATCAGCATGACGAGCTGAGTTGATATAGCCATGTCCGTCTGTCCGTCCGTCCTTCTGTCCGTCCGTCTGTCCGTCTGTTTCTATGCTATCTCCTCCGTCAGTTTTAAAGCTATCTTAACCAAACTTTGCACGAAGTCTTTTGGTACAAATACGCTGCACATTTGTCGGAACCGGCCGGATCGGATGACTATAACATATAGCTACCATAGGAACGATCGGTTGAAAAACTAGTTTTAGTGAGAAAAACTTTTTTGTTTTCAATGCTATCGCTCCCAACGCTCGTATTTATAAGTTTTTAATGATTTCACATAATTTTACCAAGCCATGTCAAAATCGGACAACTATATAGTATAGCTGCCATACAAAAGTTAGGTCTGAAAAAAAAGTGAGAAAAACTTTTTTGTTTTCAATTTTATCGCTCCCAACGCTCGTATTTATAAGTTTTTAATGATTTCACATAATTTTACCAAGCCATGTAAAAATCGGACAACTATATAGTATAGCTGCCATACAAAAGTTAGGTCTGAAAAAAAGTCTTAGTGAGAAAAACTTTTTTGTTTTCAATGTTATCGCTCCCAACGCTCGTATTTATAAGTTTTCAATGATTTTATATAATTTCACCAAAATTTTTCGAAATCGGACTACTATATAGTATAGCTGCCATACAAACTGTCAGGCACATATCAAGCTCCAAGGGTATATAAACTTCGGTCGAGCCGAAGTTAGCTTGCCTCTATTTTTTTTTCTGTTGTCCATTTAATTGATTTCCAAGTTTTTATTTTATTTATGTTTTTTTTGCTATGCGCTAATTTAATTTAGAAGGTATAAAAAAATTTATGACATAAATATAAAAACTTGTCTAGGAGGAGGTATTCTCTTGCGCGTGGACATCAGGCGGGTCACCCAATTTGTAAGGCTCTGAAATCAGAAAAAGAGAGAGGCAATACAATCCGATCTTATGAGCTCATAGGTAGTGTTAGGCTACAAAATATCCTCTTGTGTAAAATTCATTGAAAACACCCAAAAAGTCGACCCGATATGCGCACGGGCTACAACAGAAACCCAATCCGTTAAAGTATAATGTCTTCAAAATTTATAATAAAACTAACGTTTAAGTGAATTTCAAGAAAAGAAAGAAATATGGTTCATGTGTGAAATTTGAACATGGGAGGAGAGGGCTGTGCTATCTGAGCTAACTTGAGGGGTGGCTGCGTCTGCTATAGGGGCAGCACGAGAAGCAACAAGTCAGGCTGCAAGGATGGGTGGGGGCGTCACTGGTCAGAACACCAAAGACTAGCGAGAGTCCGGAGGGAATTAAAAGTCGTGCTAGGAAGGAGCGTTAAGTGTTTTTTTTTTTGTAGTTTGGTTTTGTTTGTACGGGCGGACGTGGACGTTTGAATGTGAATTTGAATTGTGAGGCAGCGTTAGTGTTGTCAAATGTGTGGTCTATGTTTGTGAATGTGGATCGCATGTTTGAATTTGTTGTTTTGCGTGTGTGCGTGGACCGGTTTGGAGAACCCCTCCCTGAACGCACCGCAGGGCCCAATTTAAAGTTGGGTCATAACAATAATGGCGCCCAACCTTAAAAAAAAAAAAAATAAATACGCAACACAAAGCATCTCCCTCGCAAAGAATCCCAGACTGCTTTGCAGGCCAAATAATCATCTACGAAGGTCTATCCTAGGAGACTGTCGAACGAGGATTGGTGGCCTTCAAACCAATCTGAAGGGAAATAAAATCGGGACAGAGTGATGGCTCTGCGTCAGGGGTCAATTGGCCGGACGTCGTCCTAACAGTAAAACAAGCTCGGGAGGATTTGCGTAAAGGCTTATAATGGCCACTGACGGGCAGACATCACTCCGATAAAAAGCATGAGGAGCAGGCAGGGAAATCAGGTTTCCCAGCTTTCTTATGGCACGACGACCAACGACAAGATTGTGGCGTAATGTCCGTTGAATATTAGCGTTGGGTGTACGATGGGAAAGCAGCAAAAATCCGATTGGTGACACATTGTTCAGCAATAGCTGACTATAGTTCGACCAAATTGGACTCGAAAGGGGGGATATTTAAGGGGAATTCAGTTAGTAAAAACTTGTTAAAAATTTTGCTTGTTATAAAAATTCAAAAGTTTAGGACATATTTAAGTTTATGTATAATTGTAGAGTTGTAATTGTCCTGCCGTACAAAGTGTTTCAGGTTTAGATGAGTTGATGGCTAGTCTTTGCTTCCGTTCGCGAGGGACAACTGCCAGACGACCACGATGCCAGCAACAGGCAATCGCGACGGAGTTTGGACGTTTACTGGCGACCACTGCTGCGTGGAGCAGACAGATGAAGCGCCACACTACCCTAGGCGATCTGGAAAAAAAGAATAGTTTAAATCAACAAAATATGTAGGAAGAGTTGGTTTGCCTGCCGGTCATCAGAAATAAGTTGATGACCAGAGCAGTCGACCCAGCTCGAACATAACAATCAACGTTTTTTTTTGCACGACTTACCCGGGTTTAAGACGCTAGAAAGTAGACGCATGAAGGGCCACCCGATTTGTAGCTTAGGGAACATGCTTCTCTTCTCCTTTTGATTTATGAGAAATCTAAAAAGAGAAATAAAAAAATAATTGAAATAAATAATTAATTAAAAAAAACGAGATTTATCAAAACAAACTAAGTCAGAACCTAGAACATTATCAGGATGGATAACCAAAATGGGCAATCAGCTGGCATTGAAGACCAGCAACTTAGAATGCCTCTATCTCTAGATATGTCTCGTCCCCCGCCCCATTTCACGGCAAACAGGCCGCCGTCATTGAACGCACCAGACCAAACTCTAAGACCATTTCTTCAGTCAGGAGCTAGTAAGGGGGCAGTGCCAAAACAGCTGACGGGGAATGGGTCTTCTACCCCTCGCACTGGGTTAAAAACGCAACTACTAGAAACCATTAATGAACAAGATAGTCGCGAGGGAACAAGTTCTGGGTCGATACTCCAACGGCATGAGATTGGCGATATGATAGCTCGTGCACAGGGTCAGTTGATGGCGGATATGCAAAATCTTATCGACGTGAAGATAAATCACTGCCTCCAGGTAGGGTTGGACGAGGTGTTCAGGCGTCTGGAGGAAGGCAACTCACGATCAGCTGCCAATGCGCCTGCCTTTTCCATATCAGCTACGACTATGCCATCCTCAACTGATATACCAGTATCTGGGATCCAGATACCGGGCAGGCCATCTTTTAATATGCCAGCAGCGCCTGCAGCGACGGCTACTATTCCTCCAGCAGCACCCAATAGGCAAGAAAATGAGACACATGGAAGGTCCGACGTCATGTATACGGCCATTAGCTCACGTTTGCGAAGCTCCACACAACATTTCCAGGGCCAACAAGAGCTAGCAGCCCCTCAATGGAAAGACACTTCACCACCGATTTCGCAGATACAGAAGCTTCCACAAAATCAGTCCCCAGCCTCCGATCCTGCGAGTGAGCAGCCTATACAGCGGTTCGGTGTCAAACAACCATGGCGTCCTATAAACCAGCCCCGGGATGCACATTTTAACCGGGCGTGGCCAGTGGACAAATGGGGTATTGTATTTACTGGGCATCCAGACAACATGACGGTAGATGACTTCATCTTCCGTGTGGAACATTTGCAGGAACACACTCCCGATGCGACCACGAGAAGATGCAAGCCTTAGCCGAACGAAAACAACGTCCCGGAGAGGGTATAGATGACTATTTCCATGTCATGCGACGCATGAGAGCTGGAATTAGCACTGGCGTACCGGAGACTTGGATGATGAAAACAATTAAACGAAACCTTCTCGACCCGCTCAAACACTTAGTGTACCCTTTGTCCTCCTACTCACTGGAACATCTGCGCGACGAGTGCAAAGAGGCAGAGAAGGCTTTTAAAGAAGATTTCGAGAGACTGGCCGTTGTTCCCAGACAGCGTACTCGACCTGAACGACGACACCGTCTAGATGCAATTTTAAATCAATCTCCGATCGAGGAGGAGAACGTTATAGAGGTTCCAGAAGTTTATCCGGATGTGTCAGTGGAAGCTCTCCGAGAGTCTGGAGCCGATAAGCGAAAAACCGCCATATGCTGGAGTTGCTTTAAGCCCGACCACGTGTACATGGAGTGCGAATCGCCACAAAGAAGCATTTTTTTGCTACAAATGCGGTCTGGCAAACACCGTAACACCAAAATGCCCCAACTGTCGTCAGGGAAACGGTCACCGAAGCGCTGCCGGGATGGGCGAGCTGCGTTCCGCAAAGGATCCTGTGGAAGGATCAAAAGCCCATCAATATCGATCCTAAAACCGAATCAAACCCAGATTTCGCATAAGGTGCCGGATCAGTCAACCAACCACGGGCGGACGATAGTGACGTTGGAGGAACGATTAAGGCGGTACAAGGAGGCAAGGCAGAGAAGAGAACACCAGCTGGGAGGGATGACCATAGCTAGTAGGCGAATCGTCAAGGCAAGGGAACGATTTATTAGGCGTAAACTGGAGAGGCAAGAAATACAGCGAACAGTAGCGGAATTAGATGCAGAGCAGTACAGCGGAACCGATCCAAGACCCTATGCGACAGTGGGAATCGGGAACAGAACCGTCCAGGGATTGTTAGACTCTGGGGCCTTTGTTAGCTTGCTAGGAAAACATTGCCAAAGTCTCATCCAAGCAATAAAAGCCGAATGGCGGCCTTGCTACGCAAGGGTTCGCACAGCGAATGGGGCGTCTCAACAAATCCTGGGAAAAACAAAAGTCCCGGTCACGTACCAAGGCAGGACGGTTGAGATCCTATTTTACTTATGCCCCGAACTGGACCAAGAGATGTACCTGGGTGTCGATTTTTGGCAGGCGTTTGAAATTTGTCCTCGAATTTTTGCCGCCGATAGTGTTCAGCTATGGGAAGGCCAAAATCGAGAACATGAAGGATCAGCCTATTCCACACCAGGTGACACCTGAACAACAGCAGAAACTGGATGCCGTAAAGGATATTTTTCTTTCGTTCGAAAAAAACGGACTTGGCAGGACCAAAGTCATGCAACACAGGATCGAGCTGGTCAACGGCGCTGCCCCAATTAAAGAAAGGCATTACCCTGTATCTCCCGCTGTACAAACCCTGATCTACGAGGAGCTAGATAAGATGCTGGAGCTAGGCGTCATAGAGGAGAGCGAGAGCACATGGAGCAACACCGTAACACTAGTGCGTAAGACCGAAAAGAATCGTCTGTGTATTGATGCGAGAAAATTAAATAAATATACAGTAAAAGATGCCTATCCTTTGCAAAACATAGAGGGTATTATAAGTAGAATCGAGTCCACGGTTTTTATTAGCAGCGTGGACCTGAAGTATGCGTATTGGCAGGTGGAGCTGGACGAGGAGGGCAAAGCTCTCACGGCATTTACCGTACCGGGCCGTCCACTCTACCAGTTTACAGTTATGCTCTTTGGGCTCTGCAATGCCGGACAAAGATTGTGCAGGCTGATGGACAAAGTACTCTCACAGAGGCTACGTGAGCAAGTTTTTGTCTATCTGGACGATTTGCTAGTGGTGTCGGCTGACTTTGAGACTCATCTCAGCACGTTGAAGGAAGTGGCCGTTAGTCTGCGTGCAGCTGGGTTGACCATCGGGCTCAAAAAGTCACATTTTTGCTTTAAGGAACTGCGCTATTTGGGATACGTCATTGGAGGGGGGAAATTGCAAACTGATCCCGGCAAAGTCGATGCCATTAAGAGAATAGTGATGCCAAAAAGCCCACGCGAGGTGAGAAGCTTTTTGGGGACAGCAGGATGGTACAGGAGATTCATTAGGAACTTCGCGGAATTGGCTGCCCCTTTGACGGACTCATTGAAAAAAGGGAAAAAGTTCCAAATGACGCAGGAAGCGAAGCAGGCTGTTGAGGACTTGAAGATTGCTTTGGCTACTGCCCCTGTTCTAAAGCATCCTACTTTTACCAAGCGCTTTTTCGTGCAGTGTGACGCCTCTGACACTGGAGTGGGAGCCGATGGCGCAGAAAGGCCGGTGGCGTTCTTTTCCCAAAAGCTGAACAAATGTCAAAAAAATTACAGCGTAACAGAAAAAGAATGTTTAGCAGCGGTGCTGACAATCAAACGTTTCAGGCCGTACATGGAGCTGATGCCATTTACAGTCATAACGGACCATTCCAGTCTGAAATGGCTTATGTCCCTACGAGATTTGAGTGGGCGTCTGGCCAGATGGTCTCTAAAGCTCCAAGCGTTCGACTTTCTAATTGAGCACAGGAAGGGATCAGATAACGTGGTCGCAGACACGCTATCTCGAATGGTCGAAGCGGTAGAGGTCGAACAGCTCATCGGTTTCCAAACAACCGAGTTTGAGACTGAGGAATACCTTGAGTTGTGCCAGCATGTAAGGGACAACCAAATTCGACTGCCGGATCTGAAGGAGGTGGAAGGATTCGTTTTTAAACGAACTAGCTTTAGCCGAGGTCATCCGGAACTGGAAGAAAACGGTTGGAAACTATGGATTCCACCAGGTCTAACCAACACGTTAATCGAGGAGGCGCATATACCGGCAACACGAGCTCACGGAGGCGTAGCAAAAACTCTGGCACTGTTGCGGCAGCGTTTTCACTGGCCGGGGATGGCGACGCAGGTGAAACATTTCGTGGGGAAATGCGAAGTTTGCAAGGAGAGCAAATCCACCAATTCCGGGCCCAAACCGAGCATAGGCGCTGAGACTCGAACGTATCGACCTTTCCAAAAACTGTATATAGATTTCTTGGGAAAATATCCAAGATCCAGAGGGGGACACGCCTACATCTTAGTAGTGGTGGACCACTTTACTAAGTTTTTCTTCTTGAAGGCTATGAGCGAGGCGACAGCAAGTGGCGTGGTCAGATTCTTGACACAGGACATTTTTTACAAGTGTGGTGTGCCGGAAATCCTGCACAGTGACAATGGAAAACAGTTTGTATCAAAACAATTTAAGCAGATGACCGACCATTTCCGTATACGTCATGTGAGAACAGCTGTTTATTCCCCACAATCGAACGCCGCCGAACGCGTCAACCAGTCGATCCTGAACTCAATACGGTCTTATTTGAAGGACGACCATCGCGATTGGGATCTGCATTTAGCGGAGATAGAATGCGCACTAAGAGGAGCCGTGCACCAGTCAACGGGAGTGAGACCCTACTTTGCCCTTTTCGGACAGAACATGTTTACGAGTGGTTTGGACTATCAGCTGGCCAGAAAATTAAAAGCGTTGGAGGATAATGAGCTCAGGCTGTTGCCAATTGAAACCCGAATGACGTTGCTGCGAGACCAAATAAGGGACAACCTGCATGTGGCGCACGTGAGAAGTGCGAATTCGTACAATCGCAGGGCGCGAGATGTGAAGTTTGTGCCGGGCCAAGAAGTCTACCGGCGAAACTTTGTGATAAGTAATTTCGGGCAACGTTTCAATGCTAAGTTTGCCCGCAAATACGCAAAATGCCGGATCAAGGCTGCGATAGGAAACAATATGTACGAAGTCGAAGATATGAAGGGAGACCCCGGAGGTGTGTTCCACGCGAAAGACTTGAAACAATGAGGCAAGACGTAGAAATGTGACTAATCAAAAAAAAAAAAAAAAAAAAAAAAAATAATAAATAAAAAAATTTGGAATAACCTGTAATGAAAAGACGCGGGATTAATGAGCAAAATGCGTGATCCACGTACTCACCAGAAGGATAAAGAGGAGTCGATCGTCACCCGGCTTCTTCATTTCATCATTTTGGAGGCGTCATCCTAAGGCGTGGATGTTGGTCAAGTGGGCGATTTCCCTCGTTGGGCGCTGGGCTTGTAAAAATGGGCCCTGCGTATCCTGTATTCCAATCCTGTATTCAAATCGGCTTGATTTATTTTCCTTAGCCATCTTTTTACTGCTATTTGTATTGTCAATTTGACGACAAATGTCAGTGCGGTGTTATGGCCTATAAAATATCTATCGATAAATAGAGTAGTCAGGGTAGGCATCGATAGGTAAAGGGGGAAATTATTTGAAAATGACCCACGAAGACAGCACTGATGGCGGGGAAAGGAGTAGTGTGGAGTAAGGGGGAATTAGGTTTGAAGATCAGGGGGGAGAGGATGCCGACGGTCAATTGAAGGTCCCGGATCCAGAATAGGGGGTAAATAAGGCAGGGAAGAAAAAAAAATGGCACCAGAAGAAAAAGGTGAATGGTGAAAAGTAAACGTGCCGACTTTTCAAATTGTTTTATCAAGATTTGATTAAAGTTTTTTTTATTCAAAGAAAATACAAACTTTAAAAAAATAGCTTACAAAAATAAAAAAACAAATATTGTGTCGGGAAGTGATAAGCCTAATTCGGTCGGGACTGGTGACAAGCGCCTGGAACCCAGTTTTGGACTCCAAATTGAGCTGGAAGCCAGATTGGTGGCGACAGAGGGTGAGTCCAATGTTTGCCGGCCCTATGTAGATTGGGCTAAAATTAGTCTTCATAGGCCAACCGGACCAGCAGGGGTGAAAGCCATCTAGGCGCGTCGAGGCGGATCCGACGCCTCCATACCCAAACCCAAGGAGGTCCCTGATAAAGGCGTCCAAGACGTCCCTATCCCCCACAGGATCGAGAAATCCCGGCACGCCTACTAAAAGGGGAAGAACAATAATTGCCTGGACTGAGGACGTCACCCATAATCCCATTTTTTTGGCCTTTTTCTGGCCGCCTGCTCCCGCAAAATTTTATTGGCCGTCTCCATTTTTTTTTTCCTTTTAATTTTACTTTGTAGTCCGTCCTTAGTTGTAAAAAATTATTTAATACAATATTTATTCATTTATTTAATTTATTTTTATGCCGTTTTAATTATTTATTTATTTATTGAATCCACACACATATTTATTCCATTTTTTTTTCTGTTGTCCATTTAATTGATTTCCAAGTTTTTATTTTATTTATGTTTTTTTTGCTATGCGCTAATTTAATTTAGAAGGTATAAAAAAATTTATGACATAAATATAAAAACTTGTCCAGGAGGAGGTATTCTCTTGCGCGTGGACATCAGGCGGGTCACCCAATTTGTAAGGCTCTGAAATCAGAAAAAGAGAGAGGCAATACAATCCGATCTTATGAACTCATAGGTAGGGTTAGGCTACAAAATATCCTCTTGTGTAAAATTCATTGAAAACACCCAAAAAGTCGACCCGATATGCGCACGGGCTACAGAAACCCAATCCGTTAAAGTATAATGTCTTCAAAATTTATAATAAAACTAACGTTTAAGTGAATTTCAAGAAAAGAAAGAAATATGGTTCGTGTGTGAAATTTGAACATGGGAGGAGAGGGGTGTGCTATCTGTGCTAACTTGAGGGGAGGCTGCGTCTGCTATAGGGGCAGCACGAGAAGCAACAAGTCAGGCTGCAAGGACGGGTGGGGGCGTCGCTGGTCAGAACACCAAAGACCAGCGAGAATCCGGAGGGAATTAAAAGTCGTGCTAGGAAGGAGCGGTTAGTGTTTTTTTTTTTGTTGTTTGGTTTTGTTTGTACGGGCGGACGTGGACGTTTGAATGTGAATTTGAATTGTGAGGCAGCGTTAGTGTTGTCAAATGTGGTTTTTATTTCGGTATACCGGAAAGGAACGGTAAAGTTAACAAAAAATTTTAAACGATAGTCAAACAAATTAGGTAAGCAAGCTATTCAATTTTATGTGTTCATAAATTATCAAGTTTTTTTACGTGTGTTTGACATACAAAATGTACATGCTGCCTTCACAATGTTCAACGCACGACCCATGACATTCTAGTAGGCCCGCATTTCCCCATGAAATTCTTTAAATTTGACAAGCTATTCAAATTTAAAACAGAGCAAAAAGCAGGACTACTAGACTATCATGTGTCGTGCGTCGAACAGTGTGAAGGCAGCCTCACATGTATATCGAAGTCGGTTACATCCGACTTAAACTTACGCTCTCGTTTTTATTTTGTAAACGTTTAATGCTCAGGAAAACTTTGATTAATGCCTTACTCTGCTTTGTGAAAATACTAAACTATTTGTATTGTCCTCTTTCTTCTCGTACAATTTCATTTATTTATAAATCGACTTCATCTCCACCTTCAGACAAAGTAATTGGGTCAGACCTGCTTTCCTCAATTAGTTGCAATTGAACAGAAGTGGATATTAAGAATATTCTCTAAGAAAATGCCACATAGGAATGCATTGTTTCAAAGATCCTGGTCTCTCATTTTTCTATTTCACTGAAGAAATGTTTTTCTAAGCCAGAACCTTTTTTCTTTAAAGCTCACAACCCCAAAACTAACTGTTCGCTTTGCAGTCCTAGTTGTCGCACTCAGAACCGAAGCTATACCGGTACAATGTTTACGTTCTTTTCGGTTCTTAATATATCGGTTCTCGGTTACCGGTATACAAAAAATTAAAATATCGGTTCCAGTACCGCTTTCGGTTCTGAGTTTCAATCGATTCTTTTCGATAAAATGTATATATATCTTATTCTTGTAATAATATATATGTCTATATTCAATTTTATTTCAGATGGAGTTCGAAAATGCTGCTTATCACTTCTCGCAGTTATTAATATCGCAGCCATGCAATTGGACAGCTCTATCGCGTCTAATAGAAGTGATGAGGCGTTCGGGAACTTTGTCGGAAACTTTACCATTTCTTCAGCGTGGAGAACAGGCAGCTATGAATGCGCAGAGCTCACCTGGACTTAACTACTGCAAAGGAATGTTTGAGTGGTACAATGGAAATCCTAATGGAGCCTTGCGTCATTTTAATTTAGCACGAAGAGACCATGAGTGGGGTCAGCAGACTATAATCAACATGATTGATATATGCATTAATCCAGACGGAGATATACCCAATGGGAATGATCTTTTGGAAACGGGGGACAGCGGAGAGTTTGTTGAATCTCGTGCAATAGCCCTACGGACGGCTGAACGCCTGCTTAAGGACTTGAAACACCAACATGAAAGCACAGGGAACGAAATAATAAATCATCGAGTGCTTTGGAACTTCCTCCAAATGGCTTCAAGGCAAAAATTTTTGGTTGAGTCGGCATTACAGGACCTTACTGATCTTGGACAAAAATCAGATAACCAGTTAAACGTTGGGGTTGTGCTTGCTATGGCAACGGCATTAGTACAATTAAGACAAGTACAGCGTGCAAAGAATCAACTTAAGCGAGTGGCCCGTCTATGTTGGAGTTTTGAGGATGCTGAATATTTGGAGCGTAGTTGGCTGCTGTTAGCCGACATTTATATTAATTCAAACAAGTTAGATGTTTCCGAGTCATTCGTTGGCAAGGTTTTAGAATACAACAAATCATCCACAAAAGCTCATGAGCTGGCCGGACTCATAGCTGAAAAAACGCAGGATTACACCGTGGCCACTAAACATTATGATAAGGCATGGAATTGTGGTGGTCGCTCTAAACCGTATATAGGTTACAAACTGGCGTTCAATTATATGAAGATAAAACAATATGCTAAAGCTATTAACGTCTGTCTGCAAGTTTTAAAACTTCATCCAGACTACATAATAATACGAAAAGACATCCTGGATAAATGCCGTAATAATCTCAGATCTTAATAAATGTATCCGAAGCCTTGCGCATTATTATTTCACAAGGGCGTAGCCAGGGGGGGGCAGGGAGGGGCAGCTGCCCCCCCTTAATCACAGATTTTGCCCTGGAAAATGCACTTTTTCAATTATAACTTAAATTTTTCGCCATTATTTTGAAGCTTGATTTTCATTTCATATCAAATGCATCATGATTTAATTTATTTATGTTGAAAAATATAATTAATGAAATATTTAAGAAACGTTTAGACACAGCTGCCCCCACCTTTTCGGAAAGCTGGCTACGCCCTTGTTATTTCAGTATACACTATTTAATTAAATAAGAAATTAAAACAGATCATCAGAGATGTAAACCGGTTGTAAACGGACCCAAGACAGTGTCAATTTAAATTTCTTATGAATATCTTTTAATGTTTTGGAATTTACAACAGAAAATCAAATCGCATTGTTTTACCAGTACGCATCAGTAGATGTTTTTGCTCTTATCTTTTACGGAACATACTTATTCACAAAGTACCAATTTATTCATTTTAAAAACTAAATTTGCATCATCCTCTCGAAAAAAGTTATTTAATAAATAAAATTAAACAGTCTACCTGTAAACAAGTTGGAGCGCTGTAGTTGAGTGTAGTCCTTGCAAAATTGGTTTTGAGTGTTTTCATTCGTATCCTTTTAGTTGTGCAGGTGGCGATTAGCGTGTTCGCATTACTATCTGGCATTACAACGAACCACGGAAAAAATAAAAACATTTATGACCTGCATATTCTGTAACCCACCACGAGCCAGAGTACATGTGTATTTTCCTGAGTAGCCCTATGGTAAACGTCGATTCAGTGTATAAAAAAAAGAAAGAAAAGCAAATCGAAAATCGAATGCGATATTTCGTTACACTACGGTCGTTAACGCATTAATCGTTAAATAACAAAAACAAGTGCAATATTTGATTTTGATTTATTGAACTTGTTTCCTAGTGCTACAAGATAAACTTATAAATTAATGCACTAGTCACAATGATTTAGAACTGGGGTTGACAATCACAATTTACTAAGACTTAGTATTAATTAAATAAAATATAATTAATGAAATAAATAAATAAAACTATAAATTAAGGCATTACTTTTAAGTTACAAACCTAATTTATTAAAATTATTATTTTATCTATTCAATTAATTATTGTTTATTCCCTATCTTTTTCCTAGCTTTCCCTAACTTTCCCTAATTTTCCCTTACTTTTCGTTACAAATTTGATTTGGCTATGGAACGTGATTTTGTAGGTGTGTCTTCAGATTTTTATAAAATTGCGCTGCGCCGCTTGTACCTTTTAGATAGTTTGGTAGCTCATTCCAAATGCGAACAGCATGAATGCCAAATTGCCTTTCTGACATGAGCAGCTTATGCCTTAAGGACACTAAGTTATTTGTTCTACTAGATGTAGAAAACTAAAGCTTGTCAAAGAGATAGTTTGGTTCTTTTTTATTTTTATATATAATTTTGTGCAGAAGTATTAAAACCTTAAAGATTGTCCAAGATTTAAGAGGGAGGTTAAATAATTTTAGTGAAAAGCTGGAGATGTGGTCTCTGCGTCTTAATCCATATACATATCTAGCTATACTATTATGAGCAACTTTTAGTTTGTCAAAGTGTATGGAGTCACAGTTTGCAAACACCTCTATACCATAGAAAAGCGTTGGCAAAAGGAATGCATTTGCTATCAGTGAGCGAATATGTGTTGGAAGATATTGTTGCGAAAGAGTGAGGTTTCTTAATACTCCATATGTTCTTTCTACAGCTTTCACAATATGGGTATTCCAGGATAGGTACCTGTTAAAATAGAAGCCCAAGTTTTTAGCTTGTTCAAAATATTTAATAGGAGAGTTGTCAATTAATAAGGGACGGATGTTGCTTACACTAAAATGTTTTTCACATATAATTAGACATTTAGATTTGGTTGGATTTAAGCAGAGGCCATTATGTCTTGCCCAGCTGGAGATTTTTAGTAGCTCATTGTTACAAATATCTACACACTCATCTAGTTGGATTAATGGACGGCTTACATATAATTGGACATCATCAGCGTACATATGACAATCACTGTTATGCAAAATATTACAATATTAGCAGCGTTATTCGGTCTTCTAGCTTGCACGTATTTCTACCAGGGCATAATACCTGAACCGAACCCGTAACCGTTAACCGAAATAAACCGTTTAAAATTGCGAACCGGAACCGGAATAGGAAGAAATTTTTATTTTGGGAACCGAAAACCGTGTACCGTTATTATTGGAACCGATATAACCGAAACGAAACCAAAACGTTGGTACCGGTACAGTTACGGTTTTGTTACATTTGCAGAGCGCATCGTAGTTTTAGTCGGACATTTGTAATGCAACAAAGCAATCATAAAACGACCTTTACACGATGTGGCTGCAGAAAAGGACTTTCTTCTGATCCGGAAAGTGTGGACTCAGTTCGCGAAACTGTACGCATATTAGAATCAGCGGAGGCGGTCACAACTAAACTTAAAGCCGAAAATCTAGTTTTGGGCGATTTTAATTCCATTTCTATACACTGCAAATTGAAAAATATAAAAAAATTCGGCTTCTCCTGTGAAATCGTTTTTTCAGGAAATAGAAATGCGAGAGAAATCCATTTTTTGTGAACATGAAGTTAATGCAAGAGCGTCATATCTCAGTTGTCCTGCAGTCGATCGACACAATCATACCTCGGCTTTTAGTTAAAACATCATATTTTCAAGTTTTATTAATGAGCATTTTAAATTTATAATATTTTACTAGATTAACCATTATGCCAGTATTGAAGTAAGTGAGCGATATGTAAATCGACGAAAGTAATTGGGTCAGAGCTGCTTTAATAATTTAGATGCAATTAAACAGAAGTGAACAAAATTCTTGTACATATATACGGGTGATTCCATAAAAAATCGCCCACTCCAGTTTATTTTCTGCTCGTAATAATTCTTTTCGTATTCATTGTTGTAAAATAGTATGTATATACGTACTTTCCGCATTTTGCCGAATTATGCTTAATTCGCGGGAAATAACGATTTCAAAATTTGGAACTAAATTCAAAAATTTAATTGCGGCGAAAGGGGCATTTTTTTCTTCTTCTTTTTTTTTCAAATTTGGTCTTGTATCCAGGAATATACTACATATATTAAGCTATAAATAGGAAATCCAATAGTTCCAGAGCTATTTTTATTTATTTAAAAATTAAATTGTTATGTCAAAAAGCATTTGTAGGGGTTGGTCTGGTAAGTACTGGTAATCTTCTAGTAAGTAGTTATTTCACTATTTACGGACTAGTGCCAAGATAGTGCATTCGCCCTATATGAAAGCGGTAGGGGCATTGACGATGCTATACCCTCGCTTCAAGAGGAAATATTAGTGGTATTTCTGAATGTCATTTAATTTGGGGAAAGTAAAGCAGTGGATGGAACAACCCTAACTTCATTTTGATTTCAATTGACGCAAAATTTAAACAAAGGCGTGAATGCAAAAAAAGCCGGTGAAATCGTTTTTTCTAACATTTTTAAGAATAGTATGTGGGCAGGATCTGCAGTTTTTAGAAACTTGCAACTTTACTAAGGTGAGTTTAATTAATTATGTATTTCTTTATGGCCACTGAAGTGAACTATGCAATTTAGAGGATCCAAAGATGAAGAGGCAGCATAAAATTTTGGAAGAACTTTAAAACTCCAACTTTCTAGGAGAACTGTGCAGATATGTAATCCTAAACATATTTGACAACGTCAAGTTCTAGCTCCAAGATCTAGAGCATTAATGACTTTAGCGGGACTTAAGTCAAACTTTAATTTTTGAAAATTCACAATTTTATATTTTCTCTTAATTGATAACTATAGGGTGCTTTCCTAATCAATCCTTACAAAGTGCATACGGACATTAGAAGTAGCGAGAAGTTTCATACAATAATTGAGGGAAGAAGAAGCAGAAGTTACAACTGCGCCTCTTGAACTTTGTGCATGTACGGAGGTGCGAAGTTGAAAGTTACACTTAACAGACAATGTGGCACTTAGCAGCACATTTGTGGATACTATGTAAGATGGCTGTGGGCCTTACTGTGCTTTGACCAGCTGAAGCAGCATTGAGAATGCACCATGTTAAGCCACTCTGCTTCTACCTGCATCGATCAGCTGGACTGCTTTTAGCTAAAGTGATTTAAAAAGAAAATAAAAAAAGAACATGGTAGAAAAACATAAGCGAAGGAATCGTTTGAAAGTGTTTTTGAACGACAAATAAATGTTTTTAATTTTGGCGGTGAAAGAGCGAGTTGTCATTTTTGATCTTTTCCACCCCAAGCATTCGGACTTTAATTTTGTGGCCGAGCTTCTACAAAAATCCACTTGGCATCAAAACAAAATACAAATGATCGAGCAGTGTGACCCACCGCCAATTAAATTAAAAATATCAAAAACAAATTTTTTGGCGTAATTTTTTCTTAAGTCTGGTTACACTGCTCCAACGTTCCACGGCGACGAAGCATGAGGTGAAGTTAGCTAAATTACGCACTTCGGATGTCCGTATGGGCCTTTAGCACGAGGTCAGCAAAGATTTGACAGCATTTGGTGAGTTTTGTTGGTCGAGCCTTTTCATGTGTAGCAAAAAAATTATGGTAAAAGTAAGTTGTTATACTCTGTACCGAAGGTACATAGAGTATATTAAGTTTGTGCAAAAGTATGTAACAGGGAGAAGGAATCATTTCCGACTATATAAAGTATATATATTCTTGATCAGCATCAACAGCCGAGTCGATATAGCCATGTCCGTCTGTCCGTCTGTCTGTCTGTCCGTCTGCCCGTCCGTCTGTCCGTCCGTATGAACAAACAGATCTCGGAGATGGTAAGAGATAGAGGTTTGACATGTATGGGACAAATGTTTCTTATAGCTGCAGGCAGATCAAGTTTATTTTCAATTTTTGCCACGCCCCCTCCCGCCCCAGCAATTCGGAAAAAACGTTTTATCTCCTACAGTTTTGAAGATAGACGTTTGTACCTTCTAGAGATAGTTAGTAATTAGCAAAATGTATCGATTTGCCGAAGAAATGATAAAGATCGGATCAGCGGTTCTAAAGTTATGAGCAAAAAAGTACATCGCCCTCGCCCCACCCCCTCCCACCCATTCACAACTAACACAATCTTAGAGAGAGAGAGTGAGAGAGAGCGAAAAAGAGAGTGAGAGAGAGAGAAAAAGAGAGAGAGACTTTGAGATGAGCGCAGCGCCAGCATTGCATTCAGCTTCTACTCCAGGTACAGAGTATGTTATAGTCGGGCTTGACCGACTTTCTCACTTGTTTTAACATACATATATGGTTGTTGAGCGTATACTGACATCTTTGGACTATCACTAACGTCGATCAATTGTATTCAAGCTAATTTTAGTATTTAAATAAAGTATAGGTGCTTGTGGTCTATAAATATCCAAAATGATAACACTTCGTAGGTGAAATGTCATACATACAAGTAGGAACCGCTCCGACCTAATCATTTTTGCTCATGTTTTATTTCGAACCAATATTTATTTCATTCTGCTTAGCTTTTGTACCAGTTTCTTTGTTAAAAATGATGCAAACCAGCTGCGTTATTTAAATAGCTTTTAAACTATCCATAGGCAATGTTGATGGTTCTAATATAGGTAGATGTCGAGGTTAGACGAGAGGATACTCGAGCGGAAAACAATGAAATACTGGATATGTTAGACGAATACAAAGATGTGCATTCAGTTCTGAAAAAGATATTAATGTGCAGTTGGAGATGTTCAAGCAAGCGAATTTTCCCGAAAAACATACATAATCAGGTGGTGGAGTATACATGGCAAAAATTGTTCTTTAATTCAACAGCCGGCTCTTCATATTTTGTGTATACCTGCGTCCAGCCTGGAAGACAGAAGCACAAACCTGAAGGCAGAAAATTTGGATTTAATACCCTTCTTACATTCTCAAGAAAAACCCGACAATTAATTGATAAGACCCTTTAACAAAATAATTTAGTAAAGGGTGTAGCCCGATAAGGGAAGGGGTGCGGCCTAATGTCTGGGATTTTGAAATTTCCTTTATAGTAGGATAGATTACTTTAAAACAAACTGATCTGGCCCAATATGGTTCATTTTGATGCTACGTCCTTAAGATATCGTCAAAAGTCCTTTTTTTATAAGCTTTTCGAAAACAATAATTCAAAAAACAATAATTTTTCGTTCTGTAAATTTTGAATTTTAGTTAGGGTTTTTTCATTTAATATTGATAAAAGTGATTTTTGACATTTCGAAAATTTGTGGGCTGTTTTGAGCCACCCATTTAAAAGTTTAAAATTCGTGCTTTAATTCCTGATTCCAGATGACATAAATTTTTATTTCGGCACAATAATTCATTCAGATTCAGATTTCAAAACAGTTCAAAAGTGATTCTATTCATGAAAACTTCAACATAAAAATTGATTTTTATGTCATCTGGAATCAGGCCTTTTTTTTATTAATTGAAAAAATGAATTATTTTTCTCATATTCAAAATGAAAAAGTGTAACGGACACGCGGAATGTCGAGAGCACGCTCTGTCTAAATGTTTGGCCGGCTTGGCTCAGGGAAAGTGGGGGGTTCTTGGTGCTCTCCCAATCATGCGCTACAGAATAAAAGGAGACAGAGCCTAAAGGAATGGCTAAACCCCATAATACAGAATCTATCGTGGAAACATTACGATTAAGTGGAGAACTAAGATGGTGTTGTCCTCCTCTATACCCGCCCTACCTTGCACAGCCTTGTGAAATTATATGGCTGTGCCCGAATTATGACGCGAGTACACTTGCTATGGATGCCCTTCAAACATTATTTATTTCATCATTTTCGTCATTTCTTTACGAGTTTATACACATTTTGATTAAAAATACTTAATACAACCTCCGCTAGGGAGTTAAATTGGGTGGAAATAAGCAGAAGGCCTATTGTTATCCTATACGGGTGCATTCTGACATTCTGACAAGTAGGTGTGTACTCAAAACTCGAGCATTTAAACCGTTAAGTGGCACTCCTAATTGGCCATGGCCTTCAGCACTGCTTTTGCGGGTTTATTTTACTCTCATATGTGTCGGCTATGCCGTACTTACTGCAGGATCCATCGGTGTCAGCAGGCCTGTTGATCGATGAAGCTGTCGTGGGGGAAAAGAGTGCACAAACAAAACTCTCACAAGCAGTATGTTTGACCTAGGAAAATATAAATTCAAAACGCAATTACTCTTCTAGCAGAGATATCAAAATGCACAAAATTCAACAAACGATTCCCGATACGGTGATATGGTGATCCTCCACCTAACCCTGAGGCAGAATCCGGGTAGAGAACCTGCAACACGTGGCCAGCCAAGACCCCAAAGTGTCTTGTATGCACGGAGGCTGCTGTTCTTTGATGGTGAGCACTCTTTGGGCCGCTCGGCTACCACATACAGGAGCAGACGCGAAGATTTGTACTGCTGCGGGCGTAAGAGAAGCGTAACACACGGGCCGGGGACTACAGATGTACACTAGAGTAGCGCCACCAAGGTATGGCAGCGGCGTGACACGCCACGGGCAAGCGTGAGTCTGCGCCTATTCCACTATTTAGTTAGGGCCACGTCCGAATTGAGAAAATCCAAGGAGAAGGAGGGAACACCAGCACAAGACCTTGATTAAGATGCTCTCTGGTTGCTCCGGCGACACCTGCTCGTCGATAGGTTATGTACGGGCGTGTGCTAATTGCAATAAATACACACCGCACAGCCGGATTAAGTGCTGGGGCACAAGCGAGAGAAACCCACCTTAAGGCAACACTGTATAAAACACGAAATTACAACCTCGGAATGACATAAAACTGTTTGTTCACTTTTTCCATACCTGAAGTTGAGGTTAAGTCGGGCGACAAAAGTACTAATGGGTTGCTGGCCAGGAAATTGTGGACCAACCATATATTCGTTGGCAAAAGATGATCGTATCCGGATCTCGGATGATTAATAGCCACTCTTTATGGTTCTAGTCACTAACTATGACGATATTTTTGATCAGACAAATTTAAGCGTCAGTACAAGTGTTCGGATGCAGCAAAAGTGAAAACGGAAGACAGAAATGGCTGCTTAACTAGCATGGCGGCGTGACTAGGGCTGCCAACTCCTTTGCAGACGAATGATGGCAAATGATAGCGCCTTAAAGAGAGATAGCGCCTAATGTAGGATAGCGCCTAATAGGAATGATCGAATATCGATCATTTCAAGCAGTGAACAAAATTCAAATTTAATCACACCCTCACACCACAGGTTTGAACAAAGCTTACCAAGATATGTCTCAAAACTGAAAAAGGGTGGATTGTTTACCAAATATCCTTGGCGTGGAAACTACCCAGTTCTTTGCCTTGTAGGTCTTCCAATAGGTACAGCGAGTTTCCTAGCTTTTGCTTGATCTTAGCCTTAACCCCGGTCGGTGCTAGTTTAGCATTAAAGTTATCGGCTAGGTTGCTAAGTTTGAAATTTCGTTTCGTGACTTCTTGGCCTACTTCAAAAGTCCGAACTTTACTTCGCAGGTCATAAGTTCGTTGGTTGGTTGCATATGCCTTCTGTAAATGTTTTTGAATGTTGGCACGAATTCTCGAAAATTCATCTATCCGGTTAAGTTTGGCTGTTCCCTCGTTTAACAATCCTAAGTTTGCTAACAGCTTGTAATCCCGACCATGGGTAAGCATGTTTTGCCCGAAAACGGCTAAATATGGGGAAATCCCGATGGATTGGTGGATGTTGTTACGCAGTGAACTATTAATGCTACTCAAGTAGCAGTCCCAATCACGTTGGTCTGAGCGCAGGTATGATCGCAATGCGGCATTTATGGATCTATTAACGCGCTCAGCGGCGTTGGATTGAGGCGAGTATGCTGCCGTAAAACGATGTTCTATCCCAAAACGATTAAGAAAAGTGGCAAAGTCCTAGCTTCTAAATTGGCTGCCGTTGTCGCTGACTACCACTTGTGGTACACCGAAACAATCAAATACATCTTCTTTAAGAATGTCAATGATTATTTGTGCCGTGAATCTCTTGACCGCTTTTAAAAAGGTAAATTTCGAATAGTGGTCCAAGATTATAAAAATACCTACGTTGCCACGCCTAGTCCGAGGAAATGGCCCAATAAAGTCGAGGTATAACCTCTGAAACGGCCTTTCGCTCCTTACTTGCTGACCCATAGGAGGTTTTAGGGTTTGAGTTGGATACTTGCAAGTTTGGCATATCTCGCATTGGCGAATATATTCCCTTACATCCACAACCATTCGTGGCCAGTAAAGGGCTCTCCTTATTCGCTCTAAACACTTAGCCACGCCACAATGGGATGCAGAGGGTTGGTCGTGTGCTGCTTTCATAACACCAAGGCGTAATTCTTGGGGAACAACTAATTTCCAATTCTGCTCATCCGTATCAGCATTGCCTGAGGAGAAGTTTGTGCGATGATAAAGAAAACCGTCCACCACTTGAAAGTCAGGCAATCCTGCCTTCAAATGCCTTTCCATAAGCTCTTGATATGCAGCAGATTGAAAAGCATCGGAAGCAATGTCAATTTCGGGGACTATCTCAATGTCTACTGCGTTTATTTCCTCATCGCCTTCGAATGATCTCGATAATGCATCGGCTACTACATTTTCGCTGCCTTTTCTATGTTCTATTGAAAAGTCGAAGCCTTGTAGTTTAATCGCCCATCTCGCAAGTCTACCGCTTAAATCTTTTTGGTTCATCAACCAGCGAAGACTTGCGTGATCTGTCACCACTTTGAACTGATGGCCCTCCACATACATTCGAAATCTCTTTATAGCCAGCACAAGCGCTAGACACTCTAGCTCGGTAACTGAATAGTTACGCTGAGCTTTATTGAGTTTCTTCGACATGTATGTAATAGGTCGCTCAAAGCCGTTTTTGTCACACTGGGCTAATAAAGCGCCTACGCCATAGATGGACGCATCACACTGGATGATAAACGGCTTCTCCGGGTGAACTAAGAATGGCGCAGCACAGAGCGATGATTTGATAAGTTCAAACGCTTCTTCTGCACTCTCATTCCACACCATAGATTTGCCACGTAACAGTTCGGTCAGGGGAAATACAATTGTTGAATATTGAGGCACGAAACGCTGGTACCACCCAGTCATCCCAAGGAATCTTCGGAGTTGCCTCTGAGTTTTGGGGACTGGAAAGTCGGATACAGCACGGACCTTCTCGGGATTAGTCTGGAGAGAACCCTCGCCCACTACATATCCAAGAAATTCCACTTTGGTCAAGCAGAACTGACTCTTCCTGATATTGATAGTCAATCCTGCCTTACGCAGTTGCGCGGCCACTTCAGCCAGATGAATCAGGTGTTCTTCGAAACTAGTTGACATAACCAGTAAGTCATCTAAGTACACTAGTACTTGCGACTTCAGCTGATACGGGATCACCTGATCCATCAAGCGACACATTGTTTGTGGCGCGTTGCACAATCCAAAAGGCATTCTCTTGAATTGATACAATGGCCTATTGGGTATTGAGAAAGCGGTTTTGCATCGAGATTGTGGATCCAAAGCTGTTTGCCAGAAGGCATCCTTTAGGTCAATCTTGGATATGCAATGCACCGAGGGGAGCCTACTTATCAAACCTTCTAAATTCGGCATCGGGTATGCGTCCTTAATTGTAACTTCATTGACTTTTCGGGAGTCCAAACAAAAGCGAACCTTGCCAGGTTTGATAAGTAGTACTGTAGGAGAAGACCATGCAGAAGCGGGTGCTTCTTCGATTACACCTAGGTGAAGCATTCGGTCTATCTCAGTACACAAAAGTTTTTCTCTGGCAGGAGACAACGGATAAAATCTCTGCTTGATGGGGTTTGCACTGCCCGTATCAATTACATGAGTAACTAAGGTAGTTAAACCTAAGCCATCGCGTTCAGACGTGGGAAAAGAATCTATGACGATCTGCAATTGTGAATTCTGATTCGCAGTTAACGCTAATTTGTCAACTTCGGCTTGAAAGCCGCAGACTTCCATGACTTGGGATTTATGCACAACTGAAAGCCCAAATATCTGCCAGAAGTCCATCCCGCAAATGACGTCTATCTTTATGGTCGGCACTATCAAAAATTCAACATCGGCTTGCAACGAGTTATAGCTTATTGGAATATTGACTGTGGCTGCCACATGTTGCAGCTGGCCATCAGCTGTACGCACCTTCCCATTAATTTTGCGAATGTTTATCTTTTCTTGCATAATGCGCTCTGCCAATGCTCCTCCCACAACACTCTTATTGGCCCCACTGTCTAACAAGGCAAGATAGAACTGGCCAAAAATATCTATATTAATATAGGGTCGAATATCTTGACCGTTATGGGCGATAGCAGACACTGTACAGAGATTTAGTTTTCGACGATTAGCCCAATATTCACGAATTCGTCTGATTGACCGCGACTTTTTCCCTGTATCTCGAAATATTTGTGCTCTTCTCTTATAATATTCACGCACACGGATATGGTACGGCTTCATTAGTCTGTTTAAAGGAGTGTCAGGTGATTTGGTTGTTAAGTCAGGGTTAAGCATAATAGTAAGAGGCGTATCCGAGGCTAAAGGCGGACATCCCCTTACGGAACTCGGTGGATATCCTGAGACCCGTTTCCCGCCTGCGGATTGCATCTAATGCAGTTTGGCTTGTAAGTATTTATAACGCCGCATCCATAGCAGAAAATGCGACGGGGCTTCATACAGTCGTGGTATCTGTGACCCAAATCATCACAATTCCAGCATTTGAATCGATCGCTGGTTCTCAAAGCATTAATTTCGACCGACTCGTCAGCTTCTCCTTCGGATACACTGGCAGTTTCCTCTTCATGGATTATCGCGTTAATGGCACGTCTTGGCAAGGTTGGTACAAAAGTCGGTTTTGACCTATTGCCATTGACAAATAATTCGTGCTTATGGCACTCTCTACGTAATGACGCTAAGGACGGAGTGTCCACATGTAAAAGTTCGTGGAATATCTCGGGTCTTAAATTGTTTCTTACTTCGGCAACAATCTCTTCATCGGACAAAGGTTCGCGCAAAGCGTCGGTGATAGCTAACATGGCATCAAGAAAGTCGTCGAAACTTTCGTTACGACCCTGTTTGCGTCTACGCAGAGTATCTTTTATGTCCCTCTCTGTTCTCTGATCTTTATACCTTTCCCTTAAGCGAGTACATAGCAAGAACCAATTCATTTCCTCATTCGACCGGTGGCAACGCCAATAAAAATTCAATGCTGGGCCAGCAAACAAAAGATTCCCAAACTTATATAATAGTTCGAAATTTCCGCTTAGGCACTGTGATGTCAAGCATCCCACACGGTAAATAAAGTCTTCTACTGGAATGTCAGTCGAAGAGCCAGTAAACTTTAAATGCCAGTTAGATATTACATTAGAGGTTCGGTCTGGATATTCGATAGCTGCTTCACGGCGAACCGGGGAGTTGCTGTTTCGCATGGTGAAATGTCTTTCTCTGGTTGTGGTATCCAGACTCCTGCGTGGAATCACTGGAGGAACTGGAAAGTCCCACTCAAGTTGGGGTTCGTCATGAGGATCGCGCTGAACACTTGAGATCGATAAATTACGGACTGCTGCACTTGCCTATATGTCTCAAGGGAGTTACTAATAAGCTGCTGAATTCGTTCTTCTGAAATAGTATTCGATTCGGCCTGAGCTTGAGCTGGTCTCGATGTTGGTCGAGAGGACGCGTTCAAAGTGGGTCTTGAATTTGCGACTACGTTGGAACGAGGATATGATCGAGTGTTTGGTCTATTTCTAGGTATAGCTCCGGTATTGGAGGTATTCGCTGTGTTTTGCGCAGACCTTGGTAGTTGAGCGCCATGCTCCGCTAATGTCTTATTAGGGTCATCTATTTGGCTACGAAGACATACCTGTCGGCATATCGGACATGTTTCATTACTGTCTAACCAAGTTACAAGACAGTGCCGATGAAACCTGTGTTTACACGGAGTCTCTAAAAATTCGGTTTGTCCACTCGTATCATTGCAAATGCTGCAAGTAAGAGTAGCCTCGCGCTCGTTGGGCATATTTGCCGTCAAATTCTCTAGGCTGCGTCTTACAGCCATAATGGGTTATATTTAAACTGGATTTTCAAAATAGCTTTGAACGGTATTCAAACGGGTATTCAAAACGGTATTCAAAACGATAATCAAAACGGTATTCAAAAGGGTAACCAATTCTATTCATTAAATAGGGCTTTTCCATTAGCAAGGATACTACGTTTAAAATTCTATGAATCGTAACATTTCCACCCAACAAAAAAAAGAGGTGTGTGTAACTACTGGATACGCAGTTGGACGGTCTAAAAGAGGAACTTGCCGAAGTTCTCCAGCAAGAGCAAATCTCAATTCTAGTTGTCCAAAAGCAAGACTTGGGCGATGTCAAGAATATATTGTTTGGTTAGGACCACTCGATGTTCAGTTCTATAAATCCAAAACAATAAAATTTCCCATCCATCTGTGAAATTAAAAACTACTAGCGTATTTTTTTTTTTTTTTTGAATATACTATGTTTTGGGGCTATTTTCGATATAACTGGACATTTGGTCAGCTAGTGAACAGTAGCTCATCACTGCAATTCCAAAATGTACCTATTATACTGGTTACCAGAAAACAAATAAAAAAAACTTTAGGTATTGGCCACTAGGAAAGGAAAATGAAAAAGGATGGGAGTCGAAAGGGGAAAGCGTGGGGGTTTTATCCTACTTCGGATTGATTCTTCTTCTTCTCTGCCCCACGTTGGGCGCCATTTAACTGTAACGGACACGCGGAATGTCGAGAGCACGCTCTGTCTAAATGTTTGGCCGGCTTGGCTCAGGGAAAGTGGGGGGTTCTTGGTGCTCTCCCAATCATCGATGAAGCTGTCGTGGGGGAAAAGAGTGCACAAACAAAACTCTCACAAGCAGTATGTTTGACCTAGGAAAATATAAATTCAAAACGCAATTACTCTTCTAGCAGAGATATCAAAATGCACAAAATTCAACAAACGATTCTCGATACGGTGATATGGTGATCCTCCACCTAACCCTGAGGCAGAATCCGGGTAGAGAACCTGCAACACGTGGCCAGCCAAGACCCCAAAGTGTCTTGTATGCACGGAGGCTGCTGTTCTTTGATGGTGAGCACTCTTTGGGCCGCTCGGCTACCACATACAGGAGCAGACGCGAAGATTTGTACTGCTGCGGGCGTAAGAGAAGCGTAACACACGGGCCGGGGACTACAGATGTACACTAGAGTAGCGCCACCAAGGTATGGCAGCGGCGTGACACGCCACGGGCAAGCGTGAGTCTGCGCCTATTCCACTATTTAGTTAGGGCCACGTCCGAATTGAGAAAATCCAAGGAGAAGGAGGGAACACCAGCACAAGACCTTGATTAAGATGCTCTCTGGTTGCTCCGGCGACACCTGCTCGTCGATAGGTTATGTACGGGCGTGTGCTAATTGCAATAAATACACACCGCACAGCCGGATTAAGTGCTGGGGCACAAGCGAGAGAAACCCACCTTAAGGCAACACTGTATAAAACACGAAATTACAACCTCGGAATGACATAAAACTGTTTGTTCACTTTTTCCATACCTGAAGTTGAGGTTAAGTCGGGCGACAAAAGTACTAATGGGTTGCTGGCCAGGAAATTGTGGACCAACCATATATTCGTTGGCAAAAGATGATCGTATCCGGATCTCGGATGATTAATAGCCACTCTTTATGGTTCTAGTCACTAACTATGACGATATTTTTGATCAGACAAATTTAAGCGTCAGTACAAGTGTTCGGATGCAGCAAAAGTGAAAACGGAAGACAGAAATGGCTGCTTAACTAGCATGGCGGCGTGACTAGGGCTGCCAACTCCTTTGCAGACGAATGATGGCAAATGATAGCGCCTTAAAGAGAGATAGCGCCTAATGTAGGATAGCGCCTAATAGGAATGATCGAATATCGATCATTTCAAGCAGTGAACAAAATTCAAATTTAATCACACCCTCACAAAAGTATTAATGAAAAGTGAAAATAGATTGACGGCAGCGGGCTTGTTTTCTTGTACATACGAGCACTTTTTGCTGGTGGCTGTTCTTTTCTTTGCATTTTTTAATATTTTTTTTTTATCTGACCAAAGATATTTCCTTCATACTTACTTTTGACATTACGAAAAAAATTTTGATTAATATTCAAAAGTCAACGTGTTGACTGATAGGTTGCTTGCCAAAAGTTAGTTAATAAGAAGTAAGACACTTGACATAAACAAAAAGTTGTAATATATTTTTTGTGGCCAATACTCGCGTGGCTCACAACCCCCTGTGGCTCAGAACTAGGGTTGTCGAATATTTCAAAAATATCTATATCGATATTTTTGGCGATATTGAAAAAGTATTATTTATTATTTGTTGTTGGGGAAGTGGTGCACCGCGACCAATTTTGGTCTATTGTGCCCCCCTACTGAATTTACAACTCCCCTAGCAGCCCTAACTCCTGTACAAAAGTCAGGATTTTTGTGGGTTTTAAGTTACTGATATTGCTTGGGTGTAGAATGTGTTTCCCAAATCTGTTGAGTCTGCGCCTCGCTAGGGCATCGCAGTGTACTAGTATATGCTCAGAGGACTCCTCCTTCTCTTCACAGTATCTGCAAAGCTGGGTGTTTGTTATTCCCAACTTGAACATGTGGCTCCTCAGTCTGCAGTGACCCGTGTAGAGCCCTGTCAGAATTCTGAGGGCATTCTTTCCTTGTTGGATTAACTTTTGGAACCTTTTGAGGTCGTGGGTCACTATTAATGCTTTAGCTTGTCTCATTCCCTTGGTGTTTACCCAGGAGGCTGATCTAAGCGTATTCTCTTCCTTTCTTAGAAGTTCTTTTATTGTGTGTTGGCCTATGCCGCAGTAGGGTTCTGGCCCTACCATTGCGGTGGCTGCGCCCTTGCGTGCCAGTTCGTCGGCCAATTCATTTCCGGGGATGTTGTTGTGTCCCGGTATCCATCGTAGGGTCAGGTTGTTCCTGCTGCCTAGTTGGTCTAATTTGTTCTTTGTCTCTAAGACTAGCTTAGAGGTGAACTTATTGCTACTGAGTGCTTTAAGCGCTGCTTGGCTATCGGAGAGGATAGCTATTTCTCTATTATGGTAGTTCTTCCCCATATTACGGTCTGCACAACGGGAGATGGCACATACTTCAGCTTGAAATATGCTTGTGAATTCTCCCATTGGTTCAGATATTTTCGTTCCTGGCCCCGCTACCCCAAGTCCGGTTCCTTGGGGTGTAAGGGACCCGTCTGTGTACCACATAATTGTGTGTGGTTTCATTTTATGTGTCTCTTCAAGTGAGATCCATTCTCTCTTATTACTTTGGTGTACAGTGAAATTCCTGTCAAAGTGATACTCGGCCACCATTTCGTCTCTGGGTTGGAGGATTAAGGGGATTTCCTTTTCCAGCTTTTCAGAGTCTCTGAGGCTTACTATGTGGTTTCTACCCACTCCTTCTGTTGTTAATCTAAGCAATGTTGCTTTTTTCTTCAGGCCGATGGTATGGTGGAGTGGTGTTAGCTCCATCAAAACCTCGATTGCCGCTGTCGGACAGGTACGCATGGCTCCAGTCATGCATATACATGCTAGCCTTTGCAGTTTTTGCAACTGCGTCCTTACTGTGAGGAGGTTTGCTCTATCTCCCCACACGACAGCTCCATAAGTGAGCATTGGTCTCACAACCATGAGGTATAGCCATCGGAGTATGTGTGGTGCCATGCCCCACGATTTTCCGGCTATGCTCCTGCATGTGAATAGTGCTCTAGTGCATTTACTGAGTGAGTGTATACTCTAAGTGCTTGTCAAACCTCAGCCTGTTGTCAAAGACAACGCCGAGGTATTTGACTTCTTTTTCTGGTGTAATGAGGCAGCCGGATAAGCGTATTGGCCTCATTCTACTTAGCTTGTATTTTCTAGTGAATGGTACTATAATGGTTTTCGCAGGGTTTAGGTTGAGCCCAACCTCCTTGCACCAATTAGACGTGACATTCAGACCCCTCTGGACTATGTCACATAGGGTTTCCTCGTATTTTCCTCTCGCAACGATGACAATGTCATCAGCGTATCCTTGGCATGTTATGCCCAGGGAGGCGAGTTTTT
This sequence comes from Lordiphosa clarofinis, assembly GCA_018904275.1. Classification (NCBI taxonomy): domain Eukaryota; kingdom Metazoa; phylum Arthropoda; class Insecta; order Diptera; family Drosophilidae; genus Lordiphosa; species Lordiphosa clarofinis. The sequence goes on from JAEIGQ010000136.1 coordinate 776,434, forward strand.
CTAGGAGCTCGTCCACTAGTAGGCTCCACAACAATGGGGAGAGAACTCCCCCCTGAGGGCATCCTCTAGTTGTGGTGACTGTGATGGTTTCTTCACCCGCCACTGCAGAGGCTTCTCTGCATCGTAGTAGTGAGTCTACTCATCTGCCTACAGTAGAGTTTATTCCTCTTCTGATCAGGGCATTCTTGACAGCACTATGGGATGTGTTGTCGAATGCTCCCTCAAAGTCTAGGAAGGCGCATAGAGCCACTTCCTTGTCTTCTATTGTTTTCTCGAGCATCTTCCCGAGTTGATACAATGCCGTGTCGGTCGAACGGCCTGCTCTGTACGCGTGCTGTGTTGGTTGGAGGGGTGCCTCCTTTAACAGCGTACTTCGTATGCTATTGTGCACTAGCTTTTCAATCGTTTTCAGTAAAAACGATGTCAAACTAATGGGTCTGAAGGACTTTGGGTTAGTTATATCCTTCTTCCCTGCCTTGGGGATGAAGACTACCCTTGCTCTGCGCCAGGCACGTGGGATATACCCAGTTGCCAGACTGCTGGTGATGATCTTCCTGAGGATGGGTAGGAGTATGTCCTTTCCTTCCTGCAGGAATGCTGGATAAATGTTATCCGGTCCGGGGGATTTGAAGGGCTGGAATGTTCCAATTGCCCACTCAAGTCTGCCTGCGGACACCACTTTCTTGGCTTCTGCCCAGTCGGAGCTGCGAGGCTGGTAGCAGTGCTCTTGGTCGACACATTCTTCCGCGGGGATGTTTCCCGGGAAGTGGGTGTCCAACAAGAGACGTACTCTCTCCTCGCTGCTCACTGTATAGGCAACATTAGCCTTTTTGAGCGAGATGTTGCCATCCGGGCTTTTGAAAAAGTATCATTTCGATATAAATATTTTGGTGTCAAAAACATCGATATTATCGATATTTTTCAATAGTAGTAGTATTATATTTATTTTCAATAATTGCTTGGCAATAGCCGTTTGCACTCTTATATAATATTTATATTACTTAGTACAAGGAGTATGTATAAGGAAGAGTAAGGAGCTTAAACTATTATATATACCTTTTTCAATTTTTAAATATCCTCTGTATAACTTTTGTAAAATTTTTGAAGTCAAGTATAATTTAATTTGGGCGAAGAAATGGCAGAGAGATAAGCCCGCAACGTACCAAGGCTATCCAATTATAACACTCCAATAGATTGTCGAGCAAAGAATTTGGTTTTCCATTTGATAAATCTTTAACATGGAAAGATCATATTATCAGAGCCCAGAAGATGTACGATCCTCAGAAATCAATATCTGATTATGACTTTCTACCAGTCAGAATTCGTTTTGGTAGCCAAAACTTTACTTCTGTTCTTTTTACGGAGTTGAAGTCTTTAACAATTGTGATACAGAGAGCCAAAGAAGATATTTAATAGAGAAGATATCTGAGTTTCCATAAATATATTACTACCATGCAACGTATGTCGGAGTCTAGTCTCTTACACAAATAGTTTCCTTACCACTTATTCAGATCAGAAGAAAAATAATATTTGTGTAGAAAACTCAACTTCTTTCGACACTTTATCTATGTTCGCTGTTGGACCGACTAGAATTAAGACTATAGAAACGCCACGATTGGACTAGCTAGTTACACCACGACCCCAAACCTTAAATAAATATAAAAATAAAATTTTCTATTTTATTTATTTATGTTCGATAATATTATTAAATGATTAGTTTAAAGATAGTATTTAATAGGACTATAAATGTTTTATTATATAATTTATTAATTTTGTGACTAGCGCTCTAAATTATAGTAAGTAATTAGATGATTGGACAATAAAGAAAGAAGAAAGAAGAAATGGAAGGTGTCCTCCCTGGCGCTCATGTTGCAAAGCGAGCACTTCTCGTCGCTAATGTGGGGTCTATAATTTAGTGGCAGCATTTCGGATCTCGCTTGAAAAATTACTTTTATAGCATCCACTGAAAAGTTATCTGGTAAATAATTGCTTTGTCCCAGGTTGAAGATTAGGCCTTTATATAAAATCCGAGTTTCTCGAGTGACCTCAAAGGAATTCCGCTGGGCTTCATCAACTCTTTCCAGTACAGTGTCGTGCGTTCTTCTCCATTCAGCTATGTCTTCTATATCGCAAAACATACTATTAGCCTGGAAAATTGTTTGCCATTCTGCAAAGCACTGCGATTGGTCCCTCAGGATTTGCATAGCGACTAACTTAGGAAGCCTGTTCTGAGGTAGATCCATGATTTTCCTCATGTATTTAAAATGTCTGTCCAGTGTATTGTGGTAGAGGGTAGGTAGACCAGTCTCAAGGTGTATCGCATATGTTGGTGTGTTGATTGGCAGCTTAAAAAGCTTCTTAATAAAATTACGCGCTAGCTTTTCCACACTATCGTATTCGGCATAGCCCCACACCTCTGCTGCATATAGCATAATTGATTTTGCCGTTGCCTCAAATAGCTTATACTTCGCACTTGGTTTTATGTCTTTTCTTGACATGAAACTTTTCCACGTGCTGTTGATTGCAGTCCTTGCTTCTGATAATTTGTTCCGCAGATGTGTATCAAACCGCATATTCTGTGTCAGTGTGACACCTAGATATTTATAATCCTTGACAGCTTCCAGCTCTGTCCCATCGAGGTACCACTTCTCTGCTATTGCAAGGCGCCCTCTGCCATCTCGAACCACCATGATTTTGGATTTCTCCGTGTTAATGACAAGGCTCCACTGTTTACAATACTTAGATACTTTGTCAATTGTATACTGCATCTCTTCCGCACTTTCGGCCAATAGTACCATATCATCGGCGTACATAAGTACTTTACAAGTGACATCTCCCAGCCTGGCTCCTCCGCTTAGGTAGTCATGTAGGTCTTCGATGAACAGTGCGAATAGCAACGGACTCAAAAGACATCCTTGTTTTACTCCTCTGTTTGTCTCAAACCAGTCCGAGCATTTGTCTCCGTCCCATACTGTCGTTTTATTGTCGACGTATAGGCTTTTTATAACTGCAAGCATTTTCGACGATAATCCAAGATTGCTCAGTTTGTAAAGAAGGGCATTCCTGTTAATGGTGTCGAAAGCTGCTCGAAAATCGACAAAAAACATGTATAGCTTTTTTTCTGTTTCAAGTAATGCTGTGCGAAGCTGGTGAGGACAAAAATGCTATCAACAGTTGAGTAGCCCTTTTGGAAGCCGGATTGGTACTCGCTGAGCAGGTTCTTTTGGTTCACCCAAGCAATTAGACGAGCTAAGATAACAGAGGAGAACACCTTTACCATTGCGTTTTGAAATGAGATTCCTCTATAATTTTCTACTTGCGCTGGGTCCCCTTTCTTGTATATGGGATATATAACATTTAGTCGGAAGGAAACTGGTGCCTCTGAGTTAAGCATAATATGGTTGTACACATTTGTAAGACACTCGATGAAATCCGGAGAAGCTTCCTTTAGAAATTCAGCGGGGATGCGATCAGCACCAGGAGTTTTTTTGCATTTGCATTTTGCAATCGCCATATTAACTTCCGCAACTGAGATCGCTACATCGAGATTGCTGTTCTCAATCATGGGTAAAGCATAGCACAGCTGAGTTTCTGGCTGACTCATATAAAGAAGCTTCTGAAAATAGAGTGCCAGTGCTTTTGGTTCCGCTTGAATTCCTTTCCTTAATTTGCCGCCGTTTAGCTTTTGTGCTATTTCCCAGCCTATGATTTTCTAATTGTTCGTTTAAGCGGTCTCTATACTGGTCAGCCTTCTTCTGCACCCACCTCAGCTGTGGCAGAAGTTTGCTTTCCTTGTCGTTGACAATTTTTGGGCGAATATTGGTTTGCGTTACCACTGGCAGATGATCCGAAAATACCTCGTCTTCGACAGTAACGTCTGTTACCATTTCATGCCATTTTCCTCTTATGATGCAGTAGTCAATAGTAGATGCGGTATCACCTCTCATGTACGTGTATTCACCCATAGCATCTCCAGTAGTTCTTCCGTTCAGGACTGTCAAATTTAGTGTTTCACACATCTCGATAATATGGCGCCCATTCGAGTCCTTTTTCCGATCCATCGATTCTCTCGTTAAAAGAGCATAACCATGCGCTGTTTTTGGGTCTTCCGTAATCACCTGATTTTCGCCAATTCGCCCGTTTAGATCCCCAATAATCATGTTTTTTCTATGCACTCCATCACGTAGTTATATAACTTTCCAAATTGTGCTTCCATTGGTTACAGTTTATGTATTGCGGAACGATAAGCCATGTCTGCAATTGCCGTGTAAGTTTTAACGCAGTAACCTCCTCGCTGTTGGTATAACTAAAAACATTGGTTAGAGTCTTTTGTATGCCGTACAAACTTCCTCCGCTTGCCCGCCCTCTCGCGCATCGGCGCGTTGCTGGAATCCAATGTAGACAATGATCCGGAAAATAGGCAGCCAGCTCTTCAAAGTTTCTCTCGATAAATGTTTCGAAAAGGAAAAATATTTCATGATTGTTTACATAGTTTATTAAATTCTTATATAATAGTTTACTTCTTAATCCTGATATATTATAAGCTAGAATTTTTATATTTTTTTCGGAATATCTGCAATTTTTCAGTTTTTTGAGCGGCTTTCCACATCTTCAAATTTGGTATTGAGAGTGAAGTTGGGACCGTAGAGGCTTTGTAGGATCTGTGCTGCAGGATTTTTGTTGTTCATGAGCTCTCCAGAACTGTTCCAATAAAACCATTTGTCTTCGAGGGTCGCTATACACAACAACATTTTTCCAAATAATTAACCACTTGTCGTTGGCAGTAGAAATGGGAATGGATTGAGTGTACTGTTTAAAAATGCACACACAAAAAATTTAATTACTTAGTTTCCCCAAATTCTTTATCGCTTACACTACTAATGTCTGCTTTAATTGATTTTTCGTCTAAACAAATTTGAAGATTTTAAACATAGTTAAAATTATAGTTCTTATAACGCGTCAAATGACGCCTCAATTACCTCAAAAGACCTCTTCATAGTTAAGATCCTGGTTTTTATTGAAAAATATCGAAAATATCGATAATATCGATGATTTTGACAACAAAATATTTATATCGAAATGATACTTTTTCAATATCGCCAAAAATATCGATATAGATATTTTTGAAATATTCGACAACCCTACTGTTTATGTTTTTTATAGACTTACAAACATACATATGTATAATGTGTCTTACGATATAAATATTCACAATATGAAAAAATGCACAAATATCAGCAGCACACAAATGACCCAAATTCCCCGAATTCAAAATCATTTATAGTTAGATTTACCGTTGATCAGCTGCATTTCAGCCAAGCTTTTCCATGCTTTGCTTTTAAGTGCCCTTTTGTATTTGTTGAGTTTCCACTGGTTCCCAAAACTTTTTTGCACAGTTTGCACTGCGATTTCTGTGCATCAAATTCAATTATATAACTTTTAAAAATGTTGTCTTAAATGTCTAGAGCACAAGAAATAGTCATTCGCAACAGTGCGACCCAGCGCTAAAACAAAAATATCGCCGAAAATATCACCAAAAAATATTCGATATCCGATATATCGCCTCCGAAAAAAATACGATATAAATATTCTTCATTTTGGGCAAAAATATCGATATTTCGATAATATTTTCAACAACCCTACTCAGAACCCCCCATTCTCCCCTATTAAAACCCTGTAAAACCAATGATCGAAAGTATAATCAATTTGTCTGATGAAATAGAGAAATGCCTAAAGAGAACTTCTTAAATCGTTTTATAAGTGAATTAATAGGGGAGAGTCTCCGGTTGTGGACACACTTGCGTTTTTGACTAATAACTTTTTTCCAAGTCAACATTTTGCGGTGATATGAACATCATTGTAAAGCTATAGACTCTATCTAACTTTCCTCTAAAGTAACCTTTTGTTCTAGACAAATGAAAAAAAAGTTTGCAGCCATGTATACGAAGTGATGTTTTTGTCCAAAATTTTTTTGTACCCGGTTGTGGACACCCTTGTAAAATCGGTAGAAATGGAAAAATATGAAGTAAAATGATGAAAATGATGAAAAATGAATATTTATTTATTTAAGAAGCCTTCAGTGGAAAAGTACAAAAAATAATGGCCTTCAGTGGCAAAAAAATCAAAATATGATACATAGCCTTCAGTGGCAAAATGAAAAAAAATTATTTCGAAATGCAATTTTGGCATGTGAAATAGCTGGCCGTCATGCCAGCGCACTTCAAATGCGCAGGACGATCGCAAACATCGCAATGGATCTAATTTGCAGACAGTTTTTTTTGGCAAGAGCGCCAAACAAATAAAACAGAGGTCGACATCTTCGTCATCTTCCGATGTCGATGACGCCTTCTGCCGGCAACGTTTCTGGGGGTCTTCTTCTGGTGCGACACAGAATCACGCTTGTCTGCGCGCTCAGCTGATTTTTTTGCCTTCTCGGGCAAAACCTCGTCGCTTTCCGGAGAAGTTAGCACAGTGGTTTGCATTGGCTTGCGACCGCGATTCGATGGCTTTTTCAAAGAAGTTCCTTGCATCGACAGCCTCAATGAAGTCAGCTTCGGAGAAAGCATTAGGGTCAAACGGAACAATACCGGCTTTACGAAAACCGGACTTGATTGTTTTTGGCGTCAGTGCCAAGTCGAGTGCCCTGCACACCAAACCCGGGATGATTCGAATTTCAAGCACCTAACACAGCAAAGACAAAATCGAAAATTTAAATTAAAATTGATTTAGATAAATACATTCATATATCGCTGCTGGCATGGAGTCCCTACCCAGATGGGGGTGAATGTATTTATCTATATGAATGTATGTACCACCCCCAATGTGGGTAACGACTCCATGCCAGCAGCGATATATGAATGTATGTTTAGACAATGAGTCAACTGGGGTTGCGATATATCAGACCTACCTTGTTGGCATTGTTCTTCTGCCATGCACAGCACTGAGACTTATAATAAGTCTTCACCGGCTACAACGGCTACATTTGGTGACTACAGTGAGGCGAGAAGGAGAGAGTGTGCACACCATTAGCGACGTCAAGATCAATTGCTTCGATTGACATATGTGAATCGTTGTTGTCGAAAAGCAACTACACAGGAGAATCAACGAAAGGATTCACAAATCGGACGAAATGGCAAATGAAGCGCAAAAACTCAGGGTGAGTCATCCAGTTGGAATCGTTGGCAAACCCAACCGTGCCATCTGAAGCACCATCCAAGAAGACAGACATCATTTTCTTCTTTGGAAACAGGAAATCGAGGGAACGATGTTGCCTGAAGCACTTACGGTCAACGCCATCGTGATCATCGATCCTTATTCGGCCGCTTCAATTTTCCCAACGCGCCGCATTCCATTCAAGGCAATACCCTTGCCGATTTTTGTCGGCACCGTTGAAAACCCGCTTTCATCCATATTCCACATGTGCGTGGCCGGAAAATGGTGTTTATCCAACAAAGCGCCCAAATTTTCATAAAATTTATCAGCGTTTGCCTTGCAAAATGCCTTGACACGATTCATCGACGTTTGTTCGGGTGTGCGCAGAGTGAGTTGAGAATGACGGCGAATAAAGTTGTAGTAACAATGACGCCCAGCTTTTTCCTCCTGATCCCAGGCTGACGGGTACTCGAGCTCGAACTTCTTGGCAAACTGATACGCCAATTCTTTCACCTCATTGATGCTAAGGCCATAATAGTGTTGGACACATTTTAGAATGTATTCGACGAGCTCTCGTTCCTGCGCTGGAGTGAAAACCTTGAAAAAATTAAAATTTATATTTTTATTATTTGTTAAGTAAACCAAGCAAGCGTAAAAATATTTTACACTTCTTGTGAGAGAGGTAAGAAAACACACCATGTTTGATGGAGTTCTTTGGTTGCAATCACGAACGAATTCCAACAAAACCGAATCAACAACTTACGAAACATCTGCAAAATTTGCTCTGACTTTTTCCAGATACCGGATCAAAGTGGTTCGAGAAAGCCCATATTGACGGCTTCTTTATTGTTGAGGCCAGGGAATCAAACCGGAACCGGAACCGAAAGGAACCGATTGAAACTCAGAACCGGTACCGGAACCGGAACCGATATTCTTAATTTTTTGTATGCCGGTATCCGAGAACCGATATTTTTAGAGCCGCAAAGACCGAAAAGAACCTAAACGTTGTACCGGTACGGTTTCGGTTCTCAGTGCGACCACTAGACTGCGAAACGAGCAGTTAGATTTGGCGGATTTTTATGCAATTTGGCTGAATTCTTATTTTGAAATAAAAAAGATTCTGGCTTAGCAAAACTTTTTTTCAGTGAAGTACAAAATCGCGAGACCAGCTCCTTTGAAAATAAAGCAATCCTATGTGGTATTTTCTTTTAATGTCAGGCTAACCTCTGAACAGAAAAGTACATAAGTAACTGCTTTGACTGATATGCATATTTTCAAGAATTTTATCCACTTCTGTTTAATTGAAACTAAATGAGGAAAGCAGCTCTGACCCAACTAATTTGTCTGAAAGTGGAGATGAAGTCGATTTATATATGAATTTCTAAGAAAAAAATCAGGACAATACAAAAAGTTTAGTATTTTCTCAAGACAGTTTAACGTATGATGCCTGATCAAGGTTTTCTTGAGCTTAAAACGATTATAAAATAAAGATAATGTACTTAAATGGTGGTCGGAAAATTCGACAAAGTTTCCGGAATTGTATGAACTATCAAAAGTTATTCTTGCTGCGTAGAACATTTATTTTCCGGCGTGAAGTTTATTATAACTCCGCTAGAAATCAGATGGACGGAAAAACATTGACCGCTATCATGCTTCTAAGAAATAATCATTAACTTACCTTCTTTGTAACCAATTTTAAAGTAGTTTAAAGTAAATTGACAATTTATGTACTCATACATGTGTACAGTTGCTTGCCCACTTTGATTAAACTTAAGTTTTAAATTTTCTGTTAGTTTTACCGGTCCATACCGGTACGTACCGGTACGATACCGAAATAAAAGGGTACCGGAACCGGAACCGAATACCGAAACAGTAGCAGAACCAAAACAGAACCTTTTACCGCAACGTTAGTTTCGGTACGTACCGGAACCGGAACCGAAATTCGTTTCGGTTTGATTCCCTGGATGAGGCATTTCTTAACAGCCCATTCAAATTGATTTTTGTTGAATCGGATGATTTTTTTGGTGTTGACATGGTTAAAAATGCACAAAAATTCACAAAAATGCTGTTAAAATAACCTACTCTAACTGTTGAATTTCGGGGGTTTTGAATTTCGGTCGTGAATATTAAATCTGGATCTCATTTCTAACTGAAAATTTTGTAAACTGAGAAAAGTATTAATGCATAATTCGGTAAGAGGAGACACTCAATAACAAAGACCAAGGTTAACTCGAGACATACAGTATCATATGCAGATATTAAAGTACCTATTTCGATTTCACTCTCAAATTTAAGATGTTGCTGTAGTTGTCCCTGAAATTTGGCTGTCGCATTATCCATCTATCAGCAATTCGATCTAAAACTTCTGAATAAAACCACTCTAAAGTTAAAATAATTTTTGGGTAGCTGAACTCGAAAATTGATTTTAACTTTTTTAAATATGTTTTTTTTTTTTTAATTTTTTTGGTAACTAAACTTACACGTTAAGCCATTTCTCAACGAAAAGTTTGACGCAGTCGAACAACGTTTGCATCGTAGAAATGAGATTTATAATTAGAGAAGATACAAATATTTGATTTTATTGTAAATATTTTTCAAAGGCATTTATTTAAAGCTTTAATTGCATTTTCTGGCAATTCCAGAACAATGTTTTGCGCGAATATTGGAAATTAAATAACCTCTCGTTTAAATACTTAGCTTGGCTCCATTTCAAGCTTCCGAATTGTGATATGCTTAAAGTGTAAGAAAAAAAAACGCATCTGAAAATAATTGACAAATTCGATTTCTGAAAATAGAGAAGATGATAAGTTATGATGAGATATAAATGAAAAAAAAAATGAATATACATTTTTTAATTTTTCATTATGAAGCGTATATTCGATTTTTTTTTTCAAACTTTTTGATAATTGCCTTTAAGATTAGAAGAAATTCTAGGAAAAGTTTGAAGGTCCAACGCGAGCTGCCAAAACCATTACATTCGAATTTTTACACCAAAAAATGTTTTCAGTGTACGTCACCAATTTTCCAATTTTCGAAAACTTTGAGCAATTCTCTATCACTATTTTTTTATTTTCTGTCTCTAGCTACTCTGGTTCCCTTAGTTATTACCTTAAAAAAGCTTATAAAAAAAGAATTTTTGCGATATCTCAAGGACATGGCATCAAAATGACCCAACATTGGGCCAGATAAGTTTGATTTGAAGTAATCTATCCTACTATAAGGCAAATTTCAAAATCCCAAAATCCCTTTAGGCCGCACCCCTTCCCTTATCGGGCTAGACTCTTTAAAATAACTCATATTAAAAATTTAGAGATTTTATGGTTCGTTCAGTCAACACATTTTATTCACCAGTTTACAATTTTCATCTATCCAATAGCTGACTAACTTCAAGACCGGCATAACTACGAAAACCAATTTAGAGAAAATACTTAATAATAAAACGTTGGTTTAAGATAAACATCTACAAAATTCAGCAGATACAGACAGGGTGATTGAAAATATAAAATATTTAAACCAATCGTACATTTTTTTAAAAATTAATATATAAAATGGTAAAAGGTGCTATTGCATGGCTCTAAGAGATGGGACACGACTGACAAAAAACCCCGATTTAAAGTACCATTTTTAGGATACATAAATCAGACATGGCAAGCCTAAATAAGTTCAGAATAAATAGTCATTATCATGGTAATGTTGTTATGTATGGTCAGTTGTGGCCTTGAAAAGCAGTTTTTTAAGCACTTAGCAGTTTTATTACCATGGAGATCCTTCAGCTGCAAAGTGCGCTTATGCATTAGTAGTAGTAGTAGTAGTATATATTTTATTTTAATTGATATCCATTAATGCATGTATGTATATAGTTTCGATCTCTAATCACATGTCTCCGTAGTCCATTAAAAATCGCGTCGATACTGCAGACACTGTTAAATATGCGCGAGCTAAATTATTATTATGTAATATAAATGGATTACATAAGTGGAGTATGAATACATGAGGCGGTGACCGTTGTATGCAAACGGTTCTGTCCACGATGACAATAGCTGACCAACTTAGTGATAGACAGTAAGAGCGGGAAGTAACAGATGTAACAGCGTGCTGTGCGCGCTCTGTTCTTAGCATACACAACACCCCTTAACACCCAGATGCGTCGTAAAATTGCGGGCGCTGTCGGTCACGTTTAGATATGCGAAGTACCTCTGATGGCGCTTGCATTGGGGATTGGTTGATTCCGGATTTCCTGACACGATGAGCAGGACTTCACAATTGATTCGATTTCTGAGTCGATATTGGGCCACCACACATGGCTGCGTGCAAGGGCCTTCATTTTGACGATACCTGGGTGAGACGCATGAAGGGCTTTTAAGATGGCTCGCCTTGCTTGAGGGGGTATGACTGCTCTGTTAACACCCAGCTCAAAACTTTAGAGAGCGTCCTTGGACGTTTGTGAAGACAAGAGTTGCGCATTTATGATGGGCGTTGCTGCTAGCTCAATCATATGGATCTCTTCAGTATACGTAGCGCCTTCTTTAGTTGATATTGGGCAACGGCTTAAGAAGTCCGCGAAACGATGTTAAATTTTGTAAGCGCTTAAAAATATTGACCGACGGAGCATTACGTTTGAAATTACGTTTGGTACTGGCTTTGACGTTGTGAAAATGCCCAAAAGCGGACGATGGTCGGTAACAAGCGTGAATGAATGTCCATATACATAATTATGAAATTTTTTGACTCCTGCAACTAATTCGACAGCTTCCCTGTCGATTTGCGCATAATACCGTTCAGATTTGGACAGCGTTCGTGATTAAAATGCGATCGGTTTTTCAGATCCGTCTGAAAATTTGTGGCTAAGGACCGCTCCTAGCCCGTATGGTGATGCATCGCATGTTAGCACTAATGGCAACTAACCTTCGCAGTGGACTTAAAGATTGTCAGAGGTAATAAGTTCTTTTAATGCAGAAAAGGCGTCTGCATGCTGTCGTTTCCACTTCCAAGTGGCGTTTTTATATAGTAGTCGATTTAGCGGTTCGGCAAGCGTGGCTTTGTGTGGTAGGAATGCATGATAAAAATTGAGTAATCCGAGAAACGCTTGCAGTGGTTTTTTATCTTTCGGTGTGGGTGCGTCTCGAATAGCTCTAATTTTATCGCTTGAGGGCCGAACTCCTAATAAAACCTAGGAATTCAATAGACGGCTTACCAAACTGGCATTTGTCTTTACGCAATCGCAGTCCAGATTTTTCGAAACGCTTGAAAACCTAGTTCAGCCTCTCTGCAAGCTCTTGTTCCGATTTTCACATAATCACTATATCGTCGAAATATGGCAAAATGTTCCTCGCAAAATGTTCTCAATGCAGCTTTGGAAAATGAATTGTTTCGCTAAGAGCCAAAATCGTTGAGCTCACTGATTATATGTCCCGTAAGAACACTCCGGATTGGAGCGATCCAAGAGACAAAGCTCACATCCAGGTGACCTATAATCACATCCGGGGAATATAACATCATCAGACAGGACAGGCAGCGTAATGCAGGAGGTGGACTGGCCTTTGTCATCCACCAGTCTGTTAACTACAGACACCTGCAACTGGACCCAGCTTCTGATGAGCACATGGAAGTGCAAGGAATTGCACTGCAAACCGGTGGCACGTCCTTGGACATTATAAATGTATATATGCCCCCCGTCGCAGCATGCCACTCAGGCTACCAAGTGAACCTTGCCCACCTGCTCGCTGGTGAAAACCGCATCCTCATCGGTGACCTAAATGATCATCATGAGAGCTGGTTCTCCCTACTCCGAAACGATCCTAGGGGGATCAGCATAGCCGAACAGGTGGAAAACTCCAACTTCGACAGCATAAATCTGGATCAACCCACCAGAATCACCGCGAACTGCAGCAGATCGCCTGACATCTCCATAGTCAGCTCCAATCTCATTACCAATGCAGAGTGAAATGTCGATATAGCGCTCAATTCTGACCACCTGCCCATCACCATCACTATAAATAGTGACACAGATTTTGTGTCAGCGGAGAAGCGCACTTTTACAAACTTCTCCAAGGCGGACTGGAATGCCTTCACGGCACACTCAGAGAGCCTTTTCGACCAGGAAGAAGAACCCACAGATGTCACTGCTGAAGAGCTTGTCTTTCGCAAGATTCTCACCTGTGCGGGGAAACTCGGATCGGATAGGGACTACAACAAGGTAGTTGAGAGTCTTAACTCCTACCTCCCTACAGTCTCTGCATTCCTGGCTAGCCGAAACCTGACACTCCCCTCGGGAAAATCCAGCTCTACCTTATTAACAACCTGGACCAAAATTGTAAATACGCAACTCGAAGTCACTGTGGATGGAGGACAGATTCCCACTAATAAATACCCAAAAATTCTGAACTTTCTCTCTATCCCCTAACAAATGCGTACATTACTCTCTTCCACAGCCGTTACAACAACAACAACAAGGGGAAGATTTTCGATTTTTCGATGATTGTAATGAATAGATACGTCGATGACTTCCTTTACTGGGATCGGATTCCTCTGATAGTCATTTAATTCCAAATCGCATTTGGAGAGATCTTACCTGCCTTTAGGCCAGATGTAACGGAACGTTGATTCCCTCATAATGGTCACTGGGGACCCCGAGTCCACCTCGAATAAGCAGGTTCGACCGTTGATGATGATCGTTATGGACTTCTTTTGGTTGATTAGCGGCAGCATGTGATGAACAGCAGATTCTTCTCGAGACGATTTGTGCTGTTGAGCACCTTGGCGTGCGTTCCTAGAATCTGACGTTGTGGCGCTGTCTCTAGACATGTTAGCGCGGCGACAGACTCGCTGTAGATGGCCCTTAAGGCCGCAGAAATGGCAAACAGTGTTACGATGAGGGCACTGCCTTCTCAGGTGATGACCACCACAGCCAGCACAGGCTTGCTGGTTGCTGCTGCGGCTACGTTGATATAGGCGGGAACGACCCGGGAGACACCATGTATGGATTCGCTGTGTTCCGCTTCACTCGATTGTCTCATGGCGGCAGCACTCGCTGCTGCGGCTTCACTGGTCATGGCACGTTCCATGACTCGTTGCAACGTTAGGACTTCCTCCGATAGGAAGCTTCTCTGTAGATTTTCATCCCTCATTCCGCACACAAAACCGTCGCGCAGCATTGGTCCAATGCGGCCCCAAATTTGCAGTCCTTCGCCACTGTCCGCAGAGCTGCCATATAACTGTTTGCAGACTCGTCTGGCTGCTGATCCCGCTTGTAAAAATTGATAGTACGAAGCGATCTCGGACGGGCGTGGAGACAAATGGGCGGTCAGTAAGCTGCCAATTTCATTTAAATTTATCTCACTCACCTTTTTGGGTGAGGCCAATGATGTTAAAAGGTCCTATAGCTGCGCGCCGGCCAGCGTTAGGAAAGCCGCCTTTTTTCGCTCTCTTCTATAACATCATTGGCCAGCAGATATAAGTTGAAAAGTTCCCAATACGATGTCCATTTGTGTGGATGAGCCAAGTCGAATGGCTCCAGGCTACCAAGTCCAGTCATTGTAGGCTGTTGCGTAATTTTGTTATGTGATAATTGATTGTCTGCAGAACTCAATGTGCTGCTTGCACTTGCACCGTGAATATCTTCTTTGCGGTACTTCCACTGTGACTGGAAGCTTGATCGCTCGCTTCTCTTTGTTTTGCTAATTCGCTATTTCCAGACGTAGCGATAGCGTTGTTCTCGTCGTCGCGCGTTTTTTTTTTTAAATTATTGTCTGTGGTTCTTTTTAAAAATTTTTGGCCTGCGGCGCATTCTCAGTTGTTCACATATATTTGTAATTAATCCAACAAACCGCAAATTTTTTTTTGGTTCGAATGCTTAATTTGGAACAATTGTTGTTGTGCTGGAAGAAACAACAGTTTCGAATTTTTTCGAAACCCACCAACAATTTTACTCTCGTATATCAAATCCATTTCCCGTCAACACTACTTAAACATCAATGATACACTAATAAGAACATCATCATACGTAAGAGGAAAAATAATGAACGGTATTTTCATTCAGAGATAACATAATGAATGATAGTTAAGAAAATATTTCCTGCTGAAGATTTTCGCGTTCAATGTTAAACGTATATTTTTGAAAATTCGGGCGTTAAGTCACTGTTGAAAGTGACATAGTGCCCGCGGATGTTATGTCACACCGAAAGCGGGCGTTATGACACTTTCAAAAGTGACATGAAGCCCGCCGGCGTTATGTCACTGTTATGAGCGACATAACGCCCGCGGGCGTTATGTCACCGGGCGTTATTACATGCACCCGTTTAAATTATTTGACCTTCTATTGTTCTTTTTCTTTACATTGGGCCGTTTTTTGACCCTTTAGCTTTGGTGAGAAGTGCTTCGTATTTTATGCTCTCCAGAGTAAGTTCCCTACCGTACAGCTTTTTCAATTCCGCTTCTGCTGGCTGCCCTTTGCTCACTTGAGTTTTATTGTTGTTAAAATGTATCCATCTGCCATTGACATTAATCGCGTCACTTTTGACGAACACGTTGTAGGAGTTGTTGACATTTGTGAGTTCCCTTTTAAGCTGCAGCAACACCGACTTCTGCTCCTGTTTCTTCAAGCTAAGATCTTTTTCTATGAAAACCGAGCTTCCAGCTAGTTTTCTAGTATTTTTTAAAATGTCGTTGGCCATTTCACCAGTCAATGCTCAATTAAGCTCACTTTGCTGCTTCGTTGAAAAGCAATCCGGTATAGTATACCCGATAAACTTCCAAAAAATAGTCGTATAGTACTTCTGATAAACTTCCAAAAAAATAGTTTTTATTTATTTCGTTGGAGCAGCTGTCACTGCTGCTCCAAGCTCTCAGGAGGTTCTCACTTATCAAATATATCTTAGCAGCTAAAGAAGGCTAAGTCTCGCAGCCCCGCTGCCAACAGCGGCAGCGGAGAGACGGTTATGTACATAGCTAGGTATATAGCTATGCTCGCTTAGGCTGGAGCGTGATATGCACATACACTTGCGTTTGTGTCCATGTGGGGTCCGCATGTGACAATTATGCTGACGCTTACACTTTCTGTTAGCAGACAAAGGCTGGCTCGGATTTCGGCCACTTGGTTTAATGACTTGAACTTGGAATTTATATTTATGTGTTGTTTATTTATGTGCATCAATGTATAAGGTACAGTGTGCATTCGATATATGTGCATATTACATCTCCCTTCTTTTGAAAAATAACGTAATATAATGAAGTTATTTTCTTAGTATATCCATGCATAATATGAAGAGATATTTTTCTTTTTTGTTTTTATTTGTATATATATTTTTTCTTTTTTTTTCGAATCAGAAAATATTGGTATATTCCAAATATTTGTTTATTCTAATTACCTAAAAAAGACCCATTCACTGAAAATTTTTTTAGTGTGTTTGAATGGTGATCTCAAAACAATTTAAAAAATTTTTCTGCTCGTTTTTAAATTTATTTTATTTTTACGATCCTTTTTTCTGTTTGTTTTTAAATCGGTCATTAATTGACACAATATCCAAAAATATTTCGAAAAACGATTTTTCTCGAAAACATTTTGGTCGCCTGAAAAAATAAAAAATCCAAAAAAGTATTTTTATTTTTCTACAAGAACGCACTCTCAAAACAGATAGTGATCAAAATCGTGAACAAAAGGAGCTGTAAGCAATTTAGTGCAAAAAAATGTGATATTTTCCTGAATTTTTAAAATAAATTTTCGTTTGCTTCGACTTGTTCGTTTTTAATTTTTATTTTTGTTCTGGCTTTTCGTTCACTTCATAATTTGACCACAGAAAAGTAATGTATTTTGAAAACACACATATACCAAATTTGACTGTTAGTTCCTCTACTCAATTTGATCCATCTATGGTACGTGTTAACGATTTTCCTCACCAATACCTTATTTGCTTCGTAAAAGTGCGATTCTTAAATGAAAAAAAAAAATTTTTTTGTATTTTTTATATTTTCTAGTCGTTTAAAAATGAAATTTCTTGGATTTTCGAGCAAAAATCGATTTTTTTGAAATATTCTTGGTTGTTGAATTCAAACTACTGAACCGATTTAAAAACAATGCTCCCGCAATTATTGGCAGCTCCATTACCTTTCGATTTATTTCTTACTTGACTCTATCGACAATTATGAACTGAGATATGGCTTAAAAGTAAGAGTACCTACCAAAAAATTAAAAATTAATATTTCAAAAACGGGCCGACAAATTTTTAAATCGATTTTTAGATCACCATCCAAACTATACTAGAAAAATTTTCAGCTGAAATGGCATTTTTTTTTATTTTTGTAAACTAGTGTTATTTTTCGTATTTTATGTAAAGTATTGTTTTTTTTTTTTTTTTTTTACTTTATATATATATATATATATTTTTTTTTTTGTGTTGTGTATGGGGGCTTCTTATTTTAGGTATGGGGGCTTCTTATTTTAGGTATGGCCATACGTTATATATTTATAAGAGAAAAGAAATGATTATGAAATAAAAATTTTTAACCTATTTTTATGTACTATTTGTTTTTTATTTTTATTATCTGATATCTCCTAGATGTTCTACCTTATATGGTCCAGTATATTTAAAATCTAGCTTATGTCCTGTTTTCATTTTTTAATAAAACCTGATCTCCTATTTTTAACTCAAAATTTATAGTATTTTTGTCGTAGTTTATTTTCTTTTTTTGCTTATGGGACTCTAACATAATCCTAGCTCTCTTAAATGCTTGTTCTAGTCTGAATTTTGATTCTTTAGCAAAGTTTTTTATATTATACAGTGGTTTTATCTTATCTATACTATTAAAGTGTTTAGGCAAATTTGAAGTTTTACCAAAAACTAACTCATATGGACAATAGTCATGCGCCATAGAGGGGGTTGTGTTAAAACAATATACGAAGTATTGGAGCCATACATCCCAATCTGTTTTGTCAACTGAGATGTATGATCGAATGAATTCATTATGTGTTCTGTGGCTTCGCTCCACGGTTCCTACAGTCTGGTGATGATGTGCGGTAGAAGTTATGTTTTTAATGTTCAAATTTTTGCATAAATCTTCTATTATTGAATTTTTATATTCTGTTCCCATGTCCGTAATGAACGTCTTCATTGGACCGTACTTTAGAATAAAATCTTCGAATATAGCTCTTGCTACTGTATTTGCACTTTTGTTTTTAATGGGTACTAGGTATTTTGTTAAATCGCAGATTAGGGTTACTGCATATTCGTTTCCTTGTTCAGATTTGGGAAGTGGACCGATCGTATCCACAATTACCCTGTCGAAAGCCATTTGTGGCGTTTCAGTTATAGTTAATGGGGTCTTTATGTGTTTAGTTGTTTTTGATTTTTGGCATTTGGGGCATTTTCTTATATATTTTGATATATCTCTTGTCATGTTTTTCCAATAAAAATGCCTTTTAACTTTTGCTAATGTTCTAGCTATGCCTGTATGACCTCCTTGTATTGGATCGTCATGGAATGTAAACAGTATTGCTTCTTTCACTTTTTATTATTTGAGTAGCGCTACTCTTAGAGATTGTAATATTTTATTGCCCATTATTTTAAAAGATTCTATTGAGATGGTGTCAAATATCTTTTCGCTCGGTGCCACTTTGAGTTGGCTGATATTAAGTATACCGGCTTCTTTTTCAAGCCTTTGAAAGAACTGACCTAAGTCGAGAATTTCATTGGTGTACATATCGCTATATTCTTGCCATAACTTTTTTTCCATGTTTTAGTAAACATAGTGAATCCGTTATTCGCAAGGTCACTACTTTTCGTACCTCATCATTTACAATGACTTCGTATACGTTGGGCTGAGAAGCTTCATTTAGAGATTGCTTATGCAAATCTACTTTTTCATTTTCTTTTCCTGCGCAGGAATTTTTCTGTTTACTTTGGTTTCTTGTAGTGACTTTCAGAATTTGATTGTTTGTTTGTATATTTTTTAAGTCCATGATTGTAATTCTTGATAGCGCATCGGCTACATAATTATCTTTGCCCTTTAAATATTCTACTGTAAAATTATATTCCTCTAATTCAAGTCTCATGCGTGTTAATTTGGAACTGGGGTTTACCATTGAAAATAGATATGTGAGTGCTCTGTGATCTGTTTTGACAGTGAAGTGTCTACCATAAATATATGGCCTGAAGTGTGTTATTGCCCAATGAATAGCTGATAGTTCTTGCTCTGTTATACTTTTGTTGCTTTCGCCTTTTGTAAAAGATCTTGATGCGTATGCAACTGGAAGCTGTAGTCCATCTTTGTTTTGAGTTAGGACTGCTCCACATGCTTGTTTACTAGCATCTGTAATTATGCAAAATTCTTTGCTGAAATCTGGATATTGTAAAAGAGTTGGGTTCATTAGTGCCGATTTTAGATGTTCGAAGGCGTTTTGGCATTCAGTTGTCCATTCGAATTTTACATGTTTCTTACATAATCTTGTTATGTGACGAGAATAGTCGGCAAAATTTCTTATAAATCTTCTGTAATAATTACAAAATGCAACAAATCTTCTAGCGCTGTCCGCATCATGTGGGACTGGGTAATTTTGAATGACGTCGTATTTTTTGTCGTCGGGCAAAATTCCTTTATCTGTGCATTTATGTCCTAGAAAAGTGACTTCATGCATAAAAAATGAACATTTTTCGGGATGTAACTTTAGGTTATGTTGCCTACATTTCTCAAAATCATCAGTTAAGTTTTTGAGCAAATGTTTTTCGGAACAACCAATGACTATTAAGTAATCCATATAAAGAAGTGCTTGCGAAGGTTCTAGTCCAGAGAAAGCTATAGTCATCATTCTCTGAAAGGAGTTTGGCGCTATTTTTAAGCCGAATGGTAATCGTGTGAAGCGATATGAACCATTGCTTGTTGAAAAAGATGTTATATCTCTTGAACTTTTTTCAAGTTCAATTTGATGAAAACCTGACATTAAGTCAAGGCATGAAAAATATTTTGCTCTTCCTAGTTGATCTAAAATGTCATCAATTCTAGGGAGTGGAAATTTATCGGATAACAGTTTTTTATTAATCTGACGATAGTCAATTACTAATCGCCATTTTTTCTTTTTGGAATTTGGAAGTGACTTTTTTGGTACTAATAAAAATGGGCTATTAGAAGGTGATACAGATGGTTCGACTATTTTGTCATTAATGAGTTTTTGGACTTGTTCTTGAATTTCGACTTTTTGACTATGAGGACTTCTGTAGTTTTTTATGTATGTTGGTTCATCATCCTTCAATCTCAGTTTTTGTTTATAAAAATTATTTGTAGTTATCGATTCGGTTTCTAGTCCGAATACATCGCTATATTGGGTGCATAATGTTGTTAGTTGTTTATGAAATTGTGGCGGGAAATTTTTCGAAAGTTGGGTTAATACAGTTTTTTCTCTGTTTCCTAAGTCTGTTTCAACTACTTCGTACTTTGAAAGTGATTCATATCTTAAGTGGCCTACGTTGACTAACTGATCTGTATTTGTTGTATTTAGTAGTCTTATGAATGCATTTTTGACTGTTGCTATGGTATTTGCTATGTAAATACCCTGCTGAATTTCCTGGTTCGGAATAAATACACTGTCTTCTGCTGAGATTATTTCGATTTTTCGGACAACTTGGGATCTTGCTGGCAGAATTATGGCGTTATTGCCAGGGCTGATTGTTATTGGTACATAAATGTGATATTTTAAATTATTTGGTCTAATTATAAGCCAGTCTTCAGATGGCATGCAATCTAATTGACAGTTGTATTTTTTTATGAAATCGAGTTCTAGTATTCCATCACTAATACTAATGTAAAGAAAAACCCATTTAAAGATACGGATGAAATAATGCATGTGAGGAAACTAGTAAGAATAAGAAAAGTTGTTGAAAAGCTATTTAAGCTCTTTGGAACATTGTAATTTAGTTTTAATTCAATTTCAATTGAGGCAGTTCGCCCAATAAAATTTCAAACTCACACCGCCTGTCTAAAGGTTTAATTGGCGCCCAACGGGTTGTGAATCCGAAAAATCAAACAACAAACACGAATTGTAAATCTACGATATGAAAATCATGGGGAATTATATATAATATTTAGAAGTTTGAATTTCGATAGAAGTTAGCCCTTTGGATTTGGTAACTTCTTGATTTATTCCCTGTATATTGATAATATGATTAGTTTGGATGTGTTGAAAAACATCGGAATTTTCCTTTAATATGGATATATCCGCACCTGTGTCTATTAAAAAGACTAGTTCTTTTCCCGTTGCTACATTTATAAAAGTTTCGAATATGTTTTGGCTGAGATTGATGGTGTGAATTTTACTGTTTCCTACTGCTGAGTACCTAAAGGGTTTGGTGAGTTTCCCTGGGTGTTTCCCGTTGCGTTTTGGGCTACTCTAACATTGTTGCTGTTGTTATTGTTATTGTTATTATTGGGATAACCTCCGCTTTGGTGGTTATTTCCCCTATAACTTCCTCTGTTGTTTCCTCTATTATTTCCTCTGCAATTATTATTGTGGTTTTGTCCATTATTGCGGTTATAATTATTGTTATAGTTATTATTATTATAATTGGTATTATAATAATAACCGCGGTCATTGCCTCTTCCGCGAGAATTACCTCGATAATTATTACCTCGATAATTTTGTCCTCCACGGGTGTACAATATTGTATTGTGACTGCCTGTCATTTCAGTACTACATTGTAAGTACTTCGTGATGGCTTCGTTCATTGTTGTGAAATTTCCAGCCTCAAGTATTGTTTTGAGTTTTCCATGTTCACAATTTTGTACTGAATTTATCAGCGTGTTCAGCTGATAAACCCTCATCGATATACGATGCTTCCAATAGCCTCCGCAAATGATCGATTTCTGTCGTAAACTTTTCTGCAGTTTTGCCCTTTTGGCTAGTTTTTGCCAATTTTGCCTTTACTACGTCGGACGTTTCACCGACTATAGTGTCTTGCAATTTTTATATAATTGCGTTAATAGTGGTCTCGTTTTGAACTTTATATAGGGTGGACCCTATTATTTTCGATTTTATGACTTCAACAGCTAACTCTTCGAATTTACCTTTTGTCAAGTTCACTAACTTCAAAGCGGCTACAAATCTATGAAGATAGCTTTTGTCCATTAAATTCTGGAATAGCATTTGAAATGTCTTTTATATATGCCGTTTGGGCAGCTGGGTCTGCTATTATGTTTTCTTTTGTTTCGATGTCGCTGGTATCTGAATCTAGTTCTTCTTGTATTGGTAATGTTATTACCGCCGGAATTGTTAGATCGTGTAGATCTTTTTCTTTTATTTCAACTTCTTCGCTCAATTCGGAACTTTCATCTTCCGTTGACTCTATTTCTGCCTGTTCTGCTGTTTCTTGTTCTTCACTCAGATCTATTGTCAAAGGGGTATTTAGGATAGTCGGTATTGATATATCTAAATGATACCTCTCTTTGACAGTTAATAGATTAGAACGTAACTTGATCAATAATTTCGATATTTTCGACCAGTTCGTTGTACTTATTATTTTTCTATTTTCATGCACTAATATTCTTACCTCGTTGAAAGAATCGACAAGAATCTTTGCGTGTTTATTTACTGTTTCCTGTTGTATTGCCCTATTCTGGCTTACACATTTGTAAGACATCAAAAATTTCTTTGATTTCACGGATATGGTGAGTCAGATGCTCCCATTCCATACTAAGTTTTTATATATTTTTCATTTGTTTGTGCATAATTTTTTGCACATTAGTTTGTCCTATCTCGGGATGAATGTCTATTTCTGAAAATGTTTTATCGGATATCAAAAGAGATTTTGTATCTATCTATGGATAATTCCCTATTATTAGAATTGTACTCCTTTTCCAAAATTGTTCCGATACTGTCTTTAATATTTAAGTTTTTTTTTTGTATTTATTTTTATTTCATTTTCATTTACCTTATGTTAGCGTACTGTGTACAATGTATATTTCGGTTTTTTTTTTGTTCAGGTATATTTTTATACCAATTGCTTGCGCCAATTTTTTTTTTTTTTTATTAGATCTTGTCTAGATCGTTAGCTTGGCTTAAGGCTCTTTTTGTTACACACTTATTGTGGAACATATAAGCTTTGTACAGAATGTATGTGCACATAATAAAAACAATTATTGATAATAATATATTTGTTAAATTTGAATCAATACTTTGTGATTCGATTTTGTTTATTACGTTTGCAGTGGATTCCACTGATTTTGTATCAATTAACCCCATTTTGGGTATTAATACCCAAAATAAATAAAAGAAATAATTTTCTATATTGTAGTTAATGTCGGTTTTTGATATTGAATTGCTTATCATTTATATTTTATTAATTTTCTTCTGATACTGACTGTTCCAGCCGGGATTTTCAAGAGGCCCCTTGCAGTCTGCTGGGCACTTTGGTTTCCTTGCATCTATTATGTCTTCCTTATTTTTATAATTCTTGTTTAATCTGTACATTTTCTTCCCAGTTTACTGGGGTTGTTCCTGTAGCATATTACTGCCTGTTTAATTCTTTAATTTTAAATTTAGGAAAATTTTTCTGGCCTCCTCTCCTTTTTCTCTTAATTTTTCCTTCTTTAGGCATTAGTATATTTTTTTTTTGTTTGTTTGTTTTTGTTTTTGCATTCTTGTGATTAGCTTTTTTTTTATTTCATTTTGATGATTTAAATTCGTTTGCTTAGTGGTTTTACAGGTTTCCCTACCTAGGTAAAAAAAAAATGAAAACCCGCAGCTAGAAACTGCCTGGTTTGTTCAATTTGTATTAATTTTAGTTTGCATCGCAGTGCAAAGAGACGTAGAATTTCAATTTAATTAATGTATAATATTAGTTTTAATTCTGCTCGCTCCTGGTCTTCTGGCAGGTTCTTCCCTTGTAGTGGTCGGGCTTGCCACGCCGGGGCTGGCTGCACAGGCTGTTGTCTGGTGGCTGCTGCTGATGTCCTGGGCCTATGTGCTCAGGCGGTACCGGAGCCGGTCATTAATATATATATCTTTTTTCATTAATAATCTTTGCTGAGCGATCTGTGATTGATGGGCAATAGTGTAATCAAATTCAAATGTAGTCTTTGGGCTGTTGCCCACGCGGGAGACGGTGTATTCGTATTTATATATAGTAGAACATTTGTTTTTCTCGTCTTCGCCTCCGCGTCTACCCATCACTCACACTCTACGCACTCAGACTTTTCGGATTCCCATTCGCAGATTCCAGGGTGTCTTTTTGAATTAAATTTATCCGCAGATTCCAGTGTGTCTTTTTGAATTAAATTTATCCGCAGATTCCACTGTGTCTTTTCGGATCCATCCGCAGATTCCAGGGTCACGGTCGCCATATAGTATACCCGATAAACTTCCAAAAAATAGTTTTTATTTATTTCGTTGGAGCAGCTGTCACTGCTGCTCCAAGCTCTCAGGAGGTTCTCACTTATCAAATATATCTTAGCAGCTAAAGAAGGCTAAGTCTCGCAGCCGCGCTGCCAACAGCGGCAGCGGAGAGACGGTTATGTATATAGCTAGGTATATAGCTATGCTCGCTTAGGCTGGAGCGTGATATGCACATACACTTGCGTTTGTGTCCATGTGGGGTCCGCATGTGACAATTATGCTGACGCTTACACTTTCTGTTAGCAGACAAAGGCTGGCTCGGATTTCGGCCACTTGGTTTAATGACTTGAACTTGGAATTTATATTTATGTGTTGTTTATTTATGTGCATCAATGTATAAGGTACAGTGTGCATTCGATATATGTGCATATTACACCGGGTTTCCCTTACTTGGGCTCTGGGTACCTGCATTTTCGAGCGGAAAAGTGTTTCCACACCCTCTTTTGTCACTATAAGGTTTTTTCTTTGCTAATGTTAACCAGCCTGTTTAATTCTCGCCTATCCATCTCCCTATAAGCTTTCAACTGGGTTAGTTCTGCTTTTAGCTCTTTATTTTCGATTTCCAAGTTTTCAATTTTTTGGGTTATTCCTCCGAGATGCGTTTTGATATCTTCCAGGTCCTCCTTCGTTGCCATGGTTTTGCTTAGGCTCTTTAAGTTAGAGTCCATTGTCTCTCCAATGCTCTGAATCACAATCTGGCGACAAATCTGACCGTTTTCTTTTATCTACATGTGTAAATACGTTAGATGGCGTGGAAAGTGATTGGTCCCGTTGCTTAGTGGAATGCGAAACACCTGTCGTGGACGCAGGGTGAGTGGCGGGTGGTGGAGTCCTGAGTAAATTAGCCATTTGAACATCCCGCCCTATTTGCTGCCTAAAACTATGCCATCTTTTAATTTTGCAACAGAATTAAAATGTTTTGGTTTTAGAATGCGCTAAACTAAGCTTCTAAGGCCTTAGGCAGTTTTAGAGGTTTTTCGAAGTCCAAAGTCCAAGTGGCCAGCTGACGTGTGGGTGTCTCAATTTCTTCGAGCCTCAGCGTTTGTTTACAATTTGTTTTTGTTATTTGCTCACTCAGACAGACAGGATCACCATATCTCCGTATCGAGAACCGTTTGTTGAATTTTGTGATTTTTGATATCTCTAATAGAAGAGTAATTGCGTTTTGAATTTACATTTCCCTAGGTCAAACATACTGCTTGTGAGAGTTTTTGTTTTTGCTCTCTTTTGCCCACGACAGCTTCATCAGTCAACAGGCCTGCAAATGTAAGAGTATTGTAAGCCCTCAAAAACAGATCGGAAAACCAGGGCCTATTAAATACTCTTGTTTTGAGTACACGCCTACTTAAATAATCTTTAAAAGCTATAGCGATGTCAGAATGCGCACGTATATGTTAACAAAAAGCCTTCTGCTTATTCCTACCCATTTTAATACCCTAGAGGAGGTTCTATTAAGTACCGATCCCTCTTCGATAAGGATGCCACTTCATGCTTGGTACCATTTTTTGGCGGATCATTAGATGCAGCAGGTGACTGTTTGGATGGAGTCATCTTCAACGAAAAGTTCAGTAGAACTTTCTTTGTCCAGGCTATGTCCTTCCCAACTTTGACACGGTCTTACCCCGACGTCTAGTCCTTGCCAGACGATTTGGGATTCAGTATGCCTTTTCTGTTTCTAGGTTTTATCCGTGGTTAGGTCGGGTCTTTTGTACTCCACGGCCCTGCTGCAAACAATTTTGACCTTTTTTGCCGCACTAGGAGAAGACCCAGCTGCTGGTTGCTGACTGAACAATGACAATCTACGTGGTGGGTTATATAAGGGTTTCTCATGTTCCAACAAGAGCTTCGTCTCGTATTTTATCTTTGGCTCGTTGAGACGTTTTAATCACATGTAAAATTGACCATTGACCATTTTTGTTTGACTTCACTCTGAACATTGAGCACGTTCACCAGCACACACCATTCCCGTAACATAAAGCGTCATTAGTGGAGGCGTTCGTTTCAGATTTTTGTGTTCGACGATTTGTTCGTAAGGAATAGAAATGTTTCTTTATTGCGAGTGTTCGTGCGAATATTGTCGTAAATGGATGGGAACAAATGCACGAACATCATTTGTAAATATAATTTTTAGAGTGAAAACGTGCCCAATTGAGCAATGAATTGTTTGCTGGAATTGATTGAATGCAACCAAAATTATCAAAAAATCTTCTTCTTTATTGGCCATCACAACCGTTTGACGGCCTCGGCCTCTACAATAAATGTTCCCCAGTCGCTTCTGCACCGTGCGAGCTGGCACCAGTTGGTCACACCAAGCTCGGCAATATCTCTCCGCGCCTGCTCGTACCATCTTAGTGGTGGTCGTCCCCTGCCTTTTCCTCCATAATCAGCCGCCTTTGATTTATACGTTTTTTGTACTGGACGTTCTCCATCCATCCGGGTGACAAGCTGTTGCTTTAAGCGCTTGAGCAGACACATGTCTTTACAGATCTCATACAGTTCGGAATTCATTCGAATGCGAAAATCATTACCAATTTTAAAGGTTCTAAAATCCTCCGAATAATTCTTCGCTCGAAC
The DNA here is from genome assembly GCA_018904275.1 of Lordiphosa clarofinis. Lineage (NCBI taxonomy): Eukaryota > Metazoa > Arthropoda > Insecta > Diptera > Drosophilidae > Lordiphosa > Lordiphosa clarofinis. Next base: position 803,534 of record JAEIGQ010000136.1, read on the forward strand.
ACGCCAATCGCAGCCTCATCCGCTGCTGACATTGTCCATGCTTCTGTGTCGTCCTGCAGGGCTAGGATGATAAGCGACTTGTTTAGCGCTATTTTTGTTCTTCAAGTGTTTGCAATAGTGGTTCTCCGTCGAATTTCCTGGCTGAATTTGTTGTCGCTGGTTATCGTCGTTCCGAGGTAGACAAAATCCTTTACAACTATAAACTTGTACTCTCCCATTGTAACTCCCATTGTAAAAAAGCACCAAGCTTGGCCATGTCTTCCCGCACCTGGTCTTCCCCTCTTAGTGGAGGTCTCCCCCTCTTGCCGCCTCCATAGTCGGCCGCCTTCGACTTATACTCTTTTTTTACTGGATCGTCTTCGTCCATCCTGGTGACACGCCCTAACCAGCGCAGCCGCTGTTGCTTTATGCTCTTGACTAGACAGATGTCCTCATAAAGCTCATACAGTTCGCCATTTTTTCGAATGCTGAAATTATCGCCAACTTTTAAAGGTCCATAAACCCTCCGAAGAACTTTTCGTTCAAACACGCCAATCGCCGCTTCATCCGCTGCTGTCATTGTCCATGCTTCTGCGCCATATTGCAGGACTGGGATGATAAGCGAATGGTATAGCGCTATTTTCGGTCTTTGCTTTTTAACTCCCTACTTAGCCCGTAGACTGATGTCAGACTGATGTTGTTGTTGCTGGTTATCGTCGTTTCGAGGTAGACAAAATCCTTAACAACTTGAAAGTTGAACTCTTCCATTGTATTGCCTAAGACGCAGGGACTTTCTGTCCGCGAATACTAGGTAGGTCACATGATAAGGTATCGCCCTGCTAAAAACCTCTTTTCGGATCAAATGGTTTGGCTTCAACGTCATCATGCAAAGTCGAACTTACTTTGCTGGAATACCTAAAGTAAACAGGGCTTCGAAGAACCTTGACCTTATCGGTGCGTCGAAGGCTGATTTATAATCAACAAAAAGGTAGTGTGTTTTGATGAGCGCTACAAAGGTTAGGTTGTGATGGCTGAGAGCGACGAGCCGCTCTCCCTCTTAGGCCACTTTGGGCCCATTGCGATGCCATATTTATTCCCTATTAACCCTTTTTAATACTGAGGTGGGTCCTCGTTACTGAACCATTGTGTGGACAGAATAAATTTAAGTAGAGCTGGGATCTCTAGCTGGATGTCTCCGAGAGGTTGAGTAGCAGAGGTTGACCAAGTGTCCTGAGTCTCCTTCCACTCAAGGCCGATTCCTCCCCTTCTTCGTGTCCGCAACTTCTGCAAAAGTCATGGTAAATGCTGCGTGTCTGCCAATAAGACAGTGACCCGTGAGGGTCCCTACCAGAAGTGATATGTGGTTCCTTCTGTGACGTAAAAGTGTGTTAGTACGTTTTTGGTCGAATGTTGGCCACGTAAGCCTCGCTACTGCACAGGAAGAAAGGTTTTTCCACCGGTCCGTAGCGAGACGAAGTGTTTCTGCTTTTTTATGAAGTTTACATGTCGCCATAGGCATTCCTATCGTGCTCCTCTCTGAAAGGAGCTCGATGTTGGTTTCTATTCTGGCCAGTTGGTCCGCAGACTCGTTACCTTCTATGTTGCGGTGTCCAGGTACCCATATCAGGTGTATACTAAAATGTCGTGCGATCTCGTTGAGAGATATCTGAGTATATAAATACATTTCTTCCTTGACCGTGAGTGTGCTAAGGTAGGTGGCAGCTTCCTGGATGGCTACCACCTCTGCTTGGTACACACTACAGTGGTCAGGAAGGCGGAACGATAAGTTCAAATCTAGGTTGGGAGAGAAAACTCTCCCTCCTACTTTTTCGTCGAGCTTAGAACCATCAGTGTAGATGTTAATGGCGTTAGCTCTGCTGTGGGGCAGGTTGTCCCAATCGTTTCGGCTTGGGATATAGACGTCGTAAAATTTGTCGAACGTCGTTTGTGGTATACAGTAATCTGTACTTAATGGTATACCTGTTTGGTCTTCGAGTATGGTAGCGTGTCCCGAATTTCCCTTATTCCAGGTATCGGATTCTCGTAGTCTTAAGGCTGTTGTGGTAGCCATTTGCTTAGCTACGAGGTCTAGTGGTAGAAGGTGAAGAATGGTGTCAGTGCGCTTCCGTTGGTGTCGTTCGGAGAGCGCCGCTAATACAAATTTCCGCACTTCTTTGTACTTTGTGCAGATTGTTCAGGGCTGATTGTTTCCCAAGTGCTGGCCACCATACTAGTGCTCCGTAGAGAAGTATAGGGCGTATTACGGCTGTGTAAAGCCAATGTAAAATGGATGGGGAAAAACCCCATCTACGGCCAATGGCATTTTTACAAGAAAAGAGCAATGATTGCCTTTTTTATACGTTCATTTATGTTGTCATTCCAGAGCAGTTTCTTATCCAGAATGACACCCAAGTATTTGGCATTGTCACCAAATACGAGGCTTACTCCGTTGATCTTAGGCGGGATAAGATCAGGAATTTTGTACTTTCGGGTGAAAAGCCCTAATTCCGTCTTAGCCGGGTGTTCGCCTAAGCCACAAGATTTTGTCCACTGAGCAAGTGTTGTCAGTGCGGTCTGCATGAGGTCACACAGCGTTTGAGGAAACATTCCACATTTGTAGATGGCAGAATCATCCGCGTAAGCCACCACTTCGTGTCCCTCCGCCTCCATTAGCCGCAGCAGTTGGTTAACTGTTACAACCCACAGCAGCGGAGAGAGAACATCTCCTTGCGGAGTGCCTCTGTTTACACATCTGCGAGCAGTTGCACCGCCAAGTTGGGAGTACACCATTCTGCTGGTTAGCAATTGTTCGATGAATTCCACCAGCGGCACATCTGCTCCCACATAGGTGAGGTGATGGCGTTAGGTTGGACGTTATTGAAGGCACCCTCTATGTCGAGAAATGCTACCTAAGAGAAGTCTCTTACTTCAAGTGATCTTTCAATCCTTGAGACCAGGGAGTGCAGGGCGGTTTCAGTAGACCTACCCTTGCTGTATGCATGTTGGGTGTGTGCTAGATGAGCAGGACTAATAGTTTGCCTCAGGTGTGCGTCTATAAGTCTCTCGAGAGTTTTAAGAAGAAACGAGGATAGGCTGATTGGCCTATAATCGTTTGGTTTCACATGTGAAGCTTTGCCAGCTTTCGGTATGAATATTACTTTAGTTTCTCTCCACCTAGTGGGTATGTAGTTGACCTTAAGACAGCTTACATAGATTGTATAAATCCAGGTCATTGTGTACCCAATGGTTTGTTGAAGTTGGGCAGAATATATGTTATCGAGACCTGGCGACTTAATTGGTTCGAACGAATCGATAGCACATTTAATTCTGGTCTCCGTGACAATGGTTTTGTCGTATTGCATAGAAAGGTTGGTTGGCCTAACCTGAGGTATTAAGTTAAGGGAGCATTCATGGAAGTGAGTGCTTAGCAGAAGATTTAGAGATTCTTCGCTTGAGTCGGTCCAGGTTCCGTCTGTTTTTTGTAAGAGTCCTGGAGGGGTTGGTGAGCTAGCCAGGATCTTTCTGAGCCGTGATGCATCAGAAGTAGATTCAATATTACTACAGTAATGGGTCCAGGAGGAGCATTTTGCCCTCCTGATAGCTTTCTTATAAGTAGCTAGCTTTTGTTTATATAACTCCCATGCGGTTGTTTGGTCGTTATATTTGGCTACGTTAAATGTATGGCGACATTCCTTTCGGAGCTTATCTAGCTCTGCAGACCACCAAGGTGGTTAAAAGGTGGATTTTATTTATCTACGGGGGCAAGCTCTATTGAACGAACTCGAATACGCGATGGTAAGCGTATCGACAAGCTTATCTATCTGTTTTCCCGAACTTGGTGTGTATGGTGGGGACGGTCCAAGTTTTTTACAGAGAAGTTTGTTGCGTACTTGGTCTTTTTTACAGTTGGTCTTTTTTGGGTTCTGTATCTGGGTGAGGGACACTTATTTGTTAGTACGACCTCTATGTATCGATGATCAGAGAAGGAGTGCTCTGGGAGCACCTTCCATGATATCACTTGGTCACAGAGGTCTTCGGAGATGAGGGTTATATCTAAAACCTCGCTTCTATTTTTGATAACAAAGGTGGGGTCATTCCCTTTATTCGCAATATGCAAATCTGTCTGTAACAGGTAGTTGTACAGTGATTCACCGCGCTCATTTATGTCTGAGCGCTACAAACCTCATAACAATCGTGAGGGGTTCACTTCGGGGTTCGAACCCGCGAAACTTTTTGGGTTCGGACTTCAGAAGATAACAGAACAAAGGTACGGGTTCGATTGGCGCTACAAACCTCATAAAAATCGTGAGGGGTTCACTTCGGGGTTCGAACCCGCGAAACTTTTTGGGTTCGGACTTCAGAAGATAACTGAACAAAGGTACGGGTTCGATTGGCTCCTGTAGACAGCGTCTTTCTCTGCAGTAGTGCGTCGGCACTCCTCATCGTACCAAGACCGCCTTCGAGGGGACTCGGAGTAACCGAGATCTCCTTGGCAGCCGTACTCATGGATACGATTCCACTGTTTGCATATATCGGAAGGGAATAGGGAGCAGTTGGGCGAGTTTAACTGTGTTGCCTTCAGAGGTCCCTTGTGATTGCAGCTTCTCGACGTTTAGCACACTTAGCCGTGATCGTACCTTGGCTGCAAAAAGGCAATGATTGGAGTCTATATTGACTCCTTGAAAGTACACTCGATGAATGACTTCCGTTGATCACAACGTGATAAATCTGATTTCGTGTTCGTTGATCAGGGGACTTCCAGGTCTCCTTATGAATGTTTCCATGTTCAAATCTGGTACTACTTATGACCATGCACAGTAATGCTCCAATGATGCTTTTAGCTAATTTGTATTGCCGAGATGTCCAAAATTTTGTTAGTTACCGCTGCCATTATTTCATGTTTACTCCTTGAGATTTATAAGCAAACTAGCAAAAAGCCCGTCGCGCTTCGCTGCGCCTTGAACAGTATAGAACCCAGAGTCAAATATTTATCAAATTTTAAAACGTTCTATAAATTTGTTTCCTCTGTAGAGCCCAGAAATCGAATCATACATACATAGGCTTGAAATCAACGTTTTACTACTTTGCTTTTTCACCGTTACGACTTTTCTGCTGCGTTCTTACCATCCCCATCCCACCTACACCCCACCCACTCCCAATCTACTTCTTACACAACTTCCACCCGTTTCCCACCTACTTTCCACCCACTTCCAGCCTACATCCCACCCACTTATCACCCAATTCCCGCCCACTTTCCACCCACCCACTTCCCGCCCACCTCCCACCTCACTTCCCGCCCACCTCCCACCCACATCCCTCCCACTTCCCATCCAGTTTCCACCCATCTCCCACCCACATCCCACACACCTCCCACCCACCTCTCACCCACACCCCGCCCAAATCCCATCCACCACCCACCCACATCCCTCCCACTTCCCATCCAGTTTCCACCCATCTCCCACCCACATCCCACACACCTCCCCCCCCCCCCCACACCCCGCCCAAATCCCACCCACCTCCCACCCACATCCCCTCAAGTTCCCACCCATTTCCCACCCACATCCCACCCACTTCCCGCCCAAATCCCACCTACCTCCCACTTCCCACCCAGTTTCCACCCATCTCCCACCCACATCCCACACACCTCCCACCCACCCACACACCGCCCAAATCCCACCCACCTCCCACCCACATCCCCTCCAGTTCCCACCCATCTCCCAACCACATCCCACCCACTTGTCGCCCAATTCCCACTCACATTGCTCCCACTTCCCACCCACCCACACATTATTTCATGTTGCTGTTATTTTAATTGTGGCTGGAGTTTTTGTATTTGCGTTTGTTTTTGTTTTATTTGCAACTATAGTTTTTTAATTTGTACTCTGTCTTGTTGTTGTTGCCGAGGCAACGGAACAAAACGTATTCCTCTGCCTTGACTCATTGTGTTACAAATTTTGTTTCATTTCTCCCACGCACACATTGAAATCGTTTCTCTTCGATTTATGCTCTCTGGGCTTTGGTTTTGCGTGCGCTCTCTGCTCTCGCAACTGTAAAGCAAAGTGTGCCTTTCGAAATGAACTGGGAGCAAATGGCTGGCAACCTTGACCACCATCTTTCCACCCAGAGGTGGTTGATTTTCCGGAAGATTAGTATGCAGTTAATGTTGAATTATTTTATTGATTTTTGAAAAAAAGTTTGAACTTGATCGGATAAAAAAAACAAAAAAGTTTAATACAAAAGTTTTCCGACAATTTTCCGCATTTCCCGGCAGAATTTTCCAAAATCCTTTCTTAGTACTCACTTTCAGCATAAGATAAAACTACTGTAAAAAGCTCAGTTTTCAATCTTTTATGGTTTAGGCTGTGCGACGGTCACCAGTCAGTGAGTCAATGAGTCAGTCAGGTTGAACTCTTTTATATATATAGATGTTCATGAAAAAAATTTATCCAGGCGTGAATTCTTGTTTGGCGAACAAGTTCGCCTAACAAATTCGTGTGTGGATGGACTGTTTAAGTCATCAATCAACAAAAAAGCGTTTGGCAGTTGGCGAACATGTTTGATAGAATTTTCAGGCAACAAAGTTATCGATATTTTTTGTTGGCGGAAATTTTTGAATTTTGTACAAGTACAGCTAAATAAAATTAAGACTATGACATTTGAATGACCGTCGCAAAGGAATCCCAATTGACTTGTCCTTAAAAATTTGTTAGACCTTCGAATATACACAAGATGTACGGATAGAATGTACACAACAAACTCAAATATCCGATGGTCAGATCTTTTTCATATGTCGAATCTGACATATACTAATAAGAAGGACTCCTGTTGAGACAGTATTCAAAATATATAACTAAGTATTTTATCCAGAACTACATTTGCAACATTATCCTGGTTTGCAAATGTTAATTTTAATTAAGTTAAACTTAATAAGTATTAAATCGGCAATGTACTGAGAGTCCTTAACGACGCACGGGATAACATTAAATAGTAGGTACTCGAATTTGTCCATTCCATATTTTTGTACTGTCACTACAATTGCTTACGTGGGGCTGCTTCTTTTTTAAGAGTGCCAAATTTCCTTGAGATACTATCGAAACCACGTCCAAACCAAGACCTTTCCACAATGCCAAACAGCTTCATTAAATTTCTTGTTTGCTTACTACCGTCACTATCGATAACACACCTCAATTAAGCAATTCTAACAAACTAGATCCACGATGTATTCACATCTAGCAAAATCACGAAAATTAGAAAATATGATTGCACATCATGCCCGCTCACCAGCACAAACAATTGTCTCTTTTTTATCGATTTATGCTGGTGAACCCGCTCATTATATCCAATCTCTAAATGTAGTTTTGAATGATTTGGGCTTATAAAGGGGGCGAGGGTGGGGGTGGCAAAAATTTGAAGCAAACTTGATTTGCGTGCAGACAATAGGAGTCTACATGTCAAATTTGGTGGCTCTAACTCTTCTAGTCTCTGAGATCTAGGTGTTCATACAGACAGACGGACAAGTCAATATCGACTCGGCTGTTGATGCTGATCAAGAATATATACTTTGTATGGTCGGAAATGATTTCTTCTGCCTGTTTATTTGTATATTTGCACCCTTTTTACTCTACGAGTAACGGGTATAAAGACAATCCGCAGCAGTAGAGAGGCTACCTTGCCTTTGATAGCCCAAGTGGAAGTGTAGCTCAAGTTTGAAATAGCAGATCGTTTGCAACAAAGAAAAAAGCCGACATTCAATCAGTCGGGTTAGCTGCCGCTTTCTTTTTATTCCATTTTAAAGTTTTAAGATTATGATTGGGACTTGTAACTCCATATCTGGTAAACTATTTGGAATTACGCTTTGACGTCTGAATGGAAGTTGTTGCTATTGACTTGCTTTATAGAATATTTTTAAGTAGCAAGTCAAAGTAGTCACATCTTTAAACTCAAAATTGCAAAAATGTTGTAAAATCATAATTTTTTTCCCTCATTCGTTTCTGTTTTTTAACTTTGTCTTGAAAACTGTAACGAATTTGACTAAGCAGTGAAGAACGAAAAGTAGCTTAGACTAAAATAAACAATCGGTTGGAACCAGAGCGGGCAAACAAACGAAACGTTTAACGAACCGTTCGCGAAAGCCAAGGAACGATTCATTTGTTTTGTAGCTGTTACTCTAGTGAGGGAAAACGAAACCACTAACTTTATATTGCCGAAGAGCGCAAACGAAACGATTGGAATATTGTTCTTCCGAAAGCTGCACTGCCTTGAAACGTTTCGGAACGACAACAACAAAGATGAGAGAAACAAAGAAGTAAGCAACAGAAAAAAACAAGAACAATACAAATACAAATAGAGCAGCAAACGTTTCCGAACTATTCGCGCTCGTTGCATGTCGTTCCGATTCCCTTTGTCCGCAAATCAAGATGAGAGCATTTCGCTTTACGTTTAGTTTGCGTTGACGAAAGAACAGAACTTTGGTTACAGTTATTTTCTCGTTTTGTTGTTCGCGAAAGAAAGAAACGTTTCGAAAGTTTGTTTGTTGGTTGCCCGCTCTGGCTTCGTACAGTTAAGGGCCCTAAAGCGTGATGCAACTATACAAGGTGTGGCATTCAGCTGAAAATTGTGGCCCAAGAGCTTTTACTGAGAGAGCGAAAGAGAGGGAGGAGATGTCAGCGAGATTCAACGGCGCACATGCACACAAATTAAATATGTGTGTATGTGTGTGCATTAAAAAAATGTATGTACATTCGTTAGTATGTATACATTTTCTGTTGTGATGAAACAACAATAAAAGCAACAAAATGACAAGTGCACGCAGTGCATAAGTATGTAAGCAACTCTGCATTAAATATGAATACATATTTTTTGCAACGCAGCAACATCCAACCAAACACGAGATCAATTCGCTCTAAAAACCCACCCCCAAATGTGCATTTAAGTAACAACAAAAAGAATAAACAAGAGCAACAATTTATAAAATGTGAATATAAAATGTCAAGCGCAGGTACAACCTTTCATGGCAAACGTCTACCGCATACTAAAAATATGTGGCCCGAGCCGAGGCCGCAGTCAGCGAGTAGCGTACCTTATTAGTTGTATCATGCCCTAAAGTATGTCTAATTTCAATCAAATCTCGAAAAATTACAGTTGCTGGTAGCAATTGGCTGCCACAATCAAACATTTCGATTGCTTTATATTAAATCAATAAAATTGTGAAAAAATATAACTTAAAAAATGTAACTAAGGAAATTTAATTTCTTTACTTTTTTACCGATAATAATAGTTTTTCTTGAATTTTTATGACATTTTTTAGGATAACTTTTGTAATTTTGAGTATTAAAATGTAATTTTTTGATTTACTACAACAAAATATTTTGTTGGCCAAGCCCAGAGCAACAACTTTGCTAAAGACATAACAGATATGGAATCGTTAATCCTACTCTAAAGCTGAAAAGTTCATAGTTCAATAAAATGACGAGAAAGGCAAAGCTAACTTCGTCTGTGCCGAAGTTTTGATACACTTGAAAACGCTTGTCTCAACGGTTAGCGACTTCGACCAAACTTCGCAGATCAGCTTAAAAACATTTAATATTACCCATGACCGTGATTGAGATCGTTAATATTGAGAAAAAACAGTTTTTCTATTTAAAACCTCTTTTGGTACCGATCATTTGTATGGCAGTTACAAGAAGCAGTCATCCGATCCGGTCGGTTCCGACATATTGGCAGCGTGCAGACAAAAGAAGACTCTGTGCAAAATTTCAGCTTGATAGCTTTAAAACTGAGGGACAAGTTCGGGTAGAGACATTCAGACGGACGGACAAAGCTTAATCGACTCAGCTCGTCACGCTGATCAAGATTACATATACTTTATGTGGTCGGAGATGATTCCTTCTATGCGTTGCAAACTTCTTTTTTGAGTTCAAAAATGGGTCACAGTGTATTCTAGATTTTTTTAGATTTTAGATTTAGATTTATTGAGCTTATTTCCTAGTGCTACAAGATAAACTTATAAATTAATGCACTAGTCACAAACATTTACAAACTTGGATTTACAAACATATTAAACATAGACTTAATTTTATTTATAAAATAATAATTTAAATTGGGTTTTCATATAAAATTTGACATTACTTTCCTATTATATACTAAAGTTATTAGATCATTGTGTTATCATATAATTTATTAATTAATATTGTATTTCCCTATCTTTTCCCTTACTTTCCCTAACTTTCCCTAACCTTCCCTAACATTTTCCTAACTTTTCGGTACAATTGTGAGTCAATTAAAGAGCGTGATTTTGAAGGTGTGTTTTTAGATTATTGTAAAATTGCGTTGCGCCGCTTGTACCTTTTAGAGCGTTGGGTAGTTCATTCCAAATGCGAACAGCATTAATGCCAAATTGTCTTTCAGAGATTAGCAGCTTATGTCTTAAGTATATTAGGTTATTTGTTCGTCTAGATGTTGAAAACTGAAGCTTGTCAAAAAGATAGTATGGTTCTTTATTGTATATAATTTTGTGTAGTAATAAGAAAACCCTAAAGTTTGTCCAATATTTCAGAGGGAGGTTAAATAATTTGATTGAAAAACTGGATATATGGTCTCTGCGTCTTAATCCATAAACATATCTAGCAATATTATTATGGGCAACATTTAGTTTGCCAAAATGTTTGGCGTCACTGTTAGCAAACACTTCTATACCATAGAAAAGTGCTAGCAACAGATATGCATTAGCTATAAGTGAGCGGATATTTGTAGGGAGATATTGTTGAGAAATGATGAGATTTCTTAATAGCCCATAAGTTCTTCCTACAGCTTTTATAATATGGGTATTACAGTTCCTATTCAAATAGAAGCCCAAGTTTTTAGCTTGTTCAACATATTCTATTGGTTTATTATTTGTAGTTGGGGAAGTGGTGCACCGCGACCAATTTTGGTCTATTGTGCCCCCTACTGAATTTACAACTCCCCTAGCAGCCCTAACTCCTGTACAAAAGTCAGGATTTTTGTGGGTTCTAAGTTACTGATATTGCTTGGGTGTAGAATGTGTTTCCCAAATCTGTTGAGTCTGCGCCTCGCTAGGGCATCGCAGTGTACTAGTATATGCTCAGAGGACTCCTCCTTCTCTTCACAGTATCTGCAAAGCTGGGTGTTTGTTATTCCCAACTTGTACATGTGGCTCCTCAGTCTGCAGTGACCCGTGTAGAGCCCTGTCAGAATTCTGAGGGCATTCTTTCCTTGTTGGATTAACTTTTGGAACCTTTTGAGGTCGTGGTTCACTATTAATGCTTTAGCTTGTCTCATTCCCCTGGTGTTTACCCAGGAGGCTGATCTAAGCGTATTCTCTTCCTTTCTTAGAAGTTCTTTTATTGTGTGTTGGCCTATGCCGCAGTAGGGTTCTGGCCCTACCATTGCGGTGGCTGCACCCTTGCGTGCCAGTTCGTCGGCCAATTCGTTTCAACAATTCGTTGTTGTGTCCCGGTATCCATCGTAAGGTCAGGTTGTTCCTGCTGCCTAGTTGGTCTAATTTGTTCTTTGTCTCTAAGACTAGCTTAGAGGTGAACTTATTGCTACTGAGTGCTTTAAGCGCTGCTTGGCTATCGGAGAGGATAGCTATTTCTCTATTATGGTAGTTCTTCCCCATATTACGGTCTGCACAACGGGAGATGGCACATACTTCAGCTTGAAATATGCTTGTGAATTCTCCCATTGGTTCAGATATTTTCGTTCCTGGCCCTGCTACCCCAAGTCCGGTTCCTTGGGGTGTAAGGGACCCGTCTGTGTACCACATAATTGTGTGTGGTTTCATTTTATGTGTCTCTTCAAGTGAGATCCATTCTCTCTTATTACTTTGGTGTACAGTAAAATTCCTGTCAAAGTAATACTCGGCCACCATTTCGTCTCTGGGTTGGGGGATTAAAGGGCTTACTATGTGGTTTCTACCCACTCCTTCTGTTGTTAATCTAAGCAATGTTGCTTTTTTCTTTAGGCCGATGGTATGGTGGAGTGGTGTTAGCTCCATCAAAACCTCGATTGCCGCTGTCGGACAGGTACGCATGGCTCCAGTCATGCATATACATGCTAGCCTTTGCAGTTTTTGCATCTGCGTCCTTACTGTGAGGAGGTTTGCTCTATCTCCCCACACGACAGCTCCATAAGTGAGCATTGGTCTCACAACCATGAGGTATAGCCATCGGAGTATGTGTGGTGCCATGCCCCACGATTTTCCGGCTATGCTCCTGCATGTGAATAGTGCTCTTGTGCATTTACTGAGTGTATACTCGAAGTGCTTGTCAAACCTCAGCCTGTTGTCGAAGACGACGCCGAGGTATTTGACTTCTTTTTCTGGTGTAATGAGGCAGCCGGATAAGCGTATTGGCCTCATTCTACTTAGCTTGTATTTCCTAGTGAATGGTACTATAATGGTTTTCGCAGGGTTTAGGTTGAGCCCAACCTCCTTGCACCAATTAGACGTGACATTCAGACCCCTCTGGACTATGTCACATAGGGTTTCCTCGTATTTTCCTCTCGCAACGATGACAATGTCATCAGCGTATCCTTGGCATGTTATGCCCAGGGAGGCGAGTTTTTCTAGGAGCTCGTACACTAGTAGGCTCCACAACAATGGGGAGAGAACTCCCCCCTGAGGGCATCCTCTAGTTGTGGTGACTGTGATGGTTTCTTCACCCGCCACTGCAGAGGCTTCTCTGCATCGTAGTAGTGAGTCTACCCATCTGCCTACAGTAGGGTTTATTCCTCTTCTGATCAGGGCATTCTTGACAGCACTATGGGATGTGTTGTCGAATGCTCCCTCAATGTCTAGGAAGGCGCATAGAGCCACTTCCTTGTCTTCTATTGTTTTCTCGAGCATTTTCCCGAGTTGATACAATGCCGTGTCGGTCGAACGGCCTGCTCTGTACGCGTGCTGTGTTGGTTGGAGGGGTGCCTCCTTTAACAGCGTACTTCGTATGCTATTGTCCACTAGCTTTTCAATCGTTTTCAGTAAAAACGATGTCAAACTAATGGGTCTGAAGGACTTTGGGTTAGTTATATCCTTCTTCCCTGCCTTGGGGATGAAGACTACCCTTGCTCTGCGCCAGGCACTTGGGATATACCCAGTTACCAGACTGCTGGTGATGATCTTCCTGAGGATGGGTAGGAGTATGTCCTTTCCTTCCTGCAGGAATGCTGGATAAATGTTATCCGGTCCGGGGGATTTGAAGGGCTGGAATGTTCCAATTGCCCACTCAAGTCTGCCTGCGGACACAACTTTCTTGGCTTCTGCCAAGTCGGAGCTGCGAGGCTGGTAGCAGTGCTCTTGGTCGACACATTCTTCCGCGGGGATGTTTCCCGGGAAATGGGTGTCCAACAAGAGACGTACTCTCTCCTCGCTGCTCACTGTATAGGCATCATTAGCCTTTTTGAGCGAGATGTTGCCATCCGGGCTTTTCTTGGCCAGGACTCTATGCAATCTTGCTCCTTCTTTCGTGTCTTCTATAGACTCGCAGAATTTCCTGTAATTCTTTCTTTTGCCTTTCCTTATCTCACTATTGTATAGTGTCAGGGCTTGCTTGTACTTGTGCCAGTCCCCATTCTTTTTGGCTTCATTAAAAAGAGTTCGGGTCTTCTTTCTGAGTTTCTCCAAGGTAGGATTCCACCAAGGGGCATCATTTTCTTTTCTCGATTTGCTAAGAGGGCAATTCTCTTCGTAAGCATCGATTATACTTTTGTTTAGTTCGTCGACTAAGATTTCTAGTTCTAGGGGATGCTTCGGTGACCGAATGCTAGATATATTATTTCCTAGCGTGGAATGGAAGCCTCCCCAATTTGTCTTACGGGGATTCCTGCTAGGGATATTCTGCTGTATGCTAGTTTCCAATCTAAATTGGATAACTCTATGGTCCGACATAGATTCCTCTAATGAGACCTGCCAATCCTTTATAAAAGGTTTAATTGACTTGCTGGAGAAGGTGAGGTCAAGGACTTCCTCCCTTACTCGAGTTACAAATGTCGGGACAGATCCTACATTACATATTTCCAGGTCGAGCCTGGATAGAAATTCTAGTAAACACTCACCTCGATCGTTTACATCGGAGCTTCCCCATGCGACGTGGTGGGCGTTTGCGTCACATCCGACAACGAGCGGCAGGCTTTTGCTCCTGCAGTATTCTGCCAGGGCCGACACCTCTTGGGGGGGACACATTCTATCTCCAGCGAAGTAGGCAGAGGCTATGACCGTGGTCTTTCCCTGCTTTACTTCGGTGGTCGCTATCGCGACGCAGTCCCTGGAGAGAAATTCTGAAAGGATAGTATATTTAATATTATCATTATACAAGCTCTGGGGAAGGCATGCCTTTGGTCCCAAATTACCGTGGATTCTCTCGTATACAGGCCCTTTACTCCCTCATTGCACCAGGGTTCCTGTATTAGAGCTAGTCCTAGGTGTTGTCGGGTGAACGTTCTAGCTAGGACGGCCGAGGCCGCCTTCGCATGGTGAACGTTCACCTGGACTAGCTTGGTGCTTTTGATGACTGAGGGGGGAGTCATCATTGCGCTGTAATATTTGCGCTATCTGGCGGAGAGCCAGGGCTGCTCTCAACGCCTCCGGACACCAATGTGGTGTCGGCTTCTTCGTCCTCATGAACTGCGAGCTCTGAGGCGAGCTCTTGTGAGGACATGGGTGCGTCTGCATCCTCCACCACCTCCATGTCCTCTACGGGGGATTCCCCGTCGAGCTCCTCGTCCTCAGCGACGTCCTCCTTATCTGTGAGGGGTTCCTCACACGGAGACTCGCTACTTTCCGCTTCGGCGGGGTGTTCTGCCTCCGTCTCTTGCTGATGGGTCTGTCCAGCCAGCTTCGCGGTCTTCTTGAGACCATGTACGGGGATCTTCCCGTACCTGAAGTTTAGCTGGCGACCCATCGAGACGATGGCCTGCATCGAAACTTCGTCGATGTCAATGACCATGAGGGCTCCGCCCCCTTGGTCCTTTCGTGACATGACCCGCCACATGTCAGTCACGATGTTGTTTTGGTTCCTCAGCATTGTGAGGACCCATTCATCCGCTTTCGCGGCACTCCTTGGGAGGAAGACGGTAATGTAATGGGGCGAGGGGATATTCTCTCCCATTTTACCGAGAAGGGGTACTCCCTTCCATTCTGACAACCTTGACACGTTGCTCATCAGCCACTCCGCGGTCGTCTCATCGTTGCAGTCGATGATTAGATGACCCGGCCGGAAATGAATTCCTGCGAAGCTGATGGGCGTATACCAACATGCCAGGAAGACTTCCTCCAGTATCGCCTCCTCAAGTGCAGATAGCTCCTCATGGTTGAGGTTGACCTGAGGGTATTCCTCAGGCACTACTGCTACCCTCACCTTTTCGCAACGTCTGCATACGTTGCTTGGGGTGGAATGGGCACTGAGGGCGGAGTTACAGCCCTTTCTTCACTGTCAGTTGCAGCAGCCTCTGCTGCAGCCCTGGACGTGCCGGGCCCGCCGTTCGCGTCTTCCTCATAGGCTACTGCCTGTGAGGGGGTGCTAGCCATGGCGTCTTTCGATGTCACTGCTGTGCACTGACGCTTCGGCGTAGCTGTAGGCGGTGTTATGTCCGCGCTGCTTCTCTTTGGGGCAGGGGTGTGTGGTTGCCCCTCTGATGCCCCAGTTCGAGGCTCCTTTGCCATCCGGAGGGCTTCCTCCGGTGTGTGGCCATGCTTGAGGTATCTCAGGTACCACTTGATTCTGGAGCCACAGAGGCCTCGACGATTTGGGTCATCTAGGCCTCCTGGCTGTCCTCTTGCAGGGAAGGAGTCCTGCTTGGAACGTTTGTCCCCATTGGGAGGTGGCCTTTGTCCTCCAGAGGAGGCGGGGCGTGTTCCCTTTGGGGGGAGGGGATGGTCCCTCTTTGTTCCTATACTCTTTCCTACCGCAGGAGCTCGGTAGGGGCCCCGTGGTGGGGTTCTACGCACTGGTGCGCGTTTCTCATCTCTTACGAGGCTTGGACGCTCCTGGTCCAAACTGCCTTGCGACAGCGGTTGCAGGAAGATCCTGCTGAAATTGAACTTGATTCTTATGTTTCTTCATGCTTGAAGTTTCTTGTTATTGGGCTTATATATGGTCGACCACCGGCCGAGGCCCACCAGTGGCAAGGCTACTTAGAACAGGCGGTCGCCACTTGCCTGAGCCCACCGTTCAAGACTGGACTATTTGTTACCCGGGCCTCCAGCCAGGCTGACTCTCGGCACGGTCCGAGTGACACCTTAGTCCGGCCCGGTGTGAGATGTGCGGGATGGGAGAGGGGTAGGTAGGGGTAGGTAATTCTATTGGAGAATTATCTATTAATAGAATTATCTATTATATATAACTAGACATTTAGATTTAGTTGGATTTAGACAGAGACCATTATGTTTTGCCCAGCTTGTGATTTTTTGTAGCTCATTGTTACATATATCTACACACTCATCTAGTTGGCACAATGGACGGCTTACATATAATTGGACATCATCAGCGTACATATGACAATCACTATTACACAAAATATTGGGTAAGTCATTAACATAGATGGTAAACAGTAAAGGACCAAGAACGGATCCTTGAGGGACACGTTTAACATGTAGTAAAGAGGACTGGGATGACGATACAACAACGGATTGACACCTATTTAACAGATAGGACTTCATTAAGTTTAATGCCGAGTTTAAAAAATTTTACATTTTATTAAGTTTTGTGCATAGTATGTCATAGTTCACTGTGTCGAAGGCTTTACTGTAATCCAACAAAGTAAGAAAAGTCACCTTTCGGATATCCTCAACGACTTTTAGAATAGCTGTGGTGCAGCTTCTATTCTTCCTGAAGCCAGATTGCTTATCGTTATATAATAAGTTCTGGGTCATAAAATGCCGGATTTGGTCTGCCATTAGGTGCTCAAGGATCTTTGACAGATAAAGTAGTATTGCAATCGGTCGAAATTTGTTGTCAGGTTTTAGAATAGGGACTATTTTAGCTGATTTACACATTACGGGGAAGACTGAAGTTGTAATGGCGGTATTAAAAATGTGAGTTAAGTGTGGCAAAATTTGTGGAAGAAGAATTTTCAGGAATTTAGGGTTAAGTTCATCTAATCCAACAGCATTTGATTTAATTTTAAGAACACTATGGAGATACTGGTTTGCATCCCCAATTGGCCAAGTTAAAATCTCGAAATAAAAATTAACACGGCGCGCAAATAAAATTACAATGTTCTTTAATTGAGTTCTCAAATGCAAGTGGGTCTCGCCTGCTTTTTACAAAAACTTCTAATGCTTTGCAGACTCTGCTGCGACTGCGCTTCGGCTAAGTCTGTATAAGAGAGCATGCATTTCTAAATATAGAACAGGCGAGGAAAGAGAAATAACATAATGTATTGAGGCAAACAATGTTGGTGGCAGATGGCTTTTTAGTTTAATTATTTTGGTAAGTTGAGCTTTACATGGATGGCGTTGCGCAGGGGTTCTGCTCCGAACATACACCCCCCGTTGGAAGGTTCAGACTTTCAACAGAGTCATCCAGAAGGGGCAGAACTGCCAGCTTAGCTACGGCGCGTTTGAACTGACCATTGGCGGTGCGAATGAGTGCGACTCGAACTGCTCCGCCCTTTCCAGAAATGACGCTTTTAACACGCCCCAGTGGCCAGTGTAGTGGGGGCACATTCTCTTCTTTGAGGAGCACAATAGCGCCCGGACGAAGATTTGGAGCAGTTGATCGCCATTTTCCCCTCTCCTGTAGCAGCGACAGATATGCAGTACTCCATTTCCGCCAGAATATTTGCTTCATTTGGCAGAGATGTTGCCAACGACTCAACAGATTGATGCGAAAGTGTGTCAGATCCGGCTCGCAAAATCCCGAAATCGCTGACCCATTGAGAAAATGATTCGGCGTCAGCACATCTAGGTCTTCAGGACTTTCTGTAAGGGAGTAAAGTGGGCGAGAATTTAGGATTGAGGATATTTCGCAAGCTAAGGTTTGCAATTCATCAAGGGTAAATATGTATGAGCCAACGATGCGGTGAAGATGATATTTGGCTGCTTTAACAGCTGCCTCCCATAAACCCCCAAAATGTGGAGAACGAGGAGGAATAAACATCCAGTCGATCCCATTGAAAACGCAAAGATTCGAAACAGAGCTGTTATGCGGCTCGCTCAGAAACAAATGCCTAAGTTCGGCCAGAGCTTTTTTAGAACCAACAAAATTGGTGGCGTTGTCCGTCCAGATAGTGCGTGGTTTCGGCCTCAGGCTTATGAAACGCCTTAAAGCTGCTACAAAGGCATCCGTAGAGAGATCTCGGACGATTTCCAAGTGTGTTGCCTTTGTTGAAAAACAGACGAACACGGCCATGTAGCATTTAACAGGAGGCCTATTTCTGGTTTCAGCCTTGTAGTACAGTGGTCCACAAAAGTCAATGCCCGTGGTCTGGAACACCGGATTCGATCGCACGCGCTCTGCAGGCAGGCTTCCCATGATCTGTTCTATGAGGATTGGTTTAAGACGAATGCATCGAATACACTTTCGGATAACGCTGGCGACATATTTACGCCCTCTAATGGGCCAAAATCTCTGCCTCAAAATTGCAAGCAAGCCCTGGGCTCCGGCATGTAGAAACTTCTGATGATAGAAGGTTATGATGGCATTGGATACGGGATGTCTTTTAGGCAACAATATGGGATGCTTAGCCTCGTAGTACAATTGAGAATTTTCCAGCCGACCGCCAACACTCTTTGTTGGCAGAGGTTTATTGCTGCCCAAGGACTTATACTCTCCAGCAAAATGCACACGTTGAATTGCGCTGACGAGCAAGTAGGTTCCATTTTTGATGTCCTCAACGGTGAAAGGTCCCTTTGACTTTGGTCTGTCCTTGAAATGGAGCAAGTAAAACCTGAAAATGTATGCAAAAATCCGCTGGAGCCTTCCAAACGAGTTTTGATACATCGTGTTGTACGAAATGTCATATTGATTTGCGACAATCAGAGCAGTACGACGGCGCTCCGGTACTTCTACTGTTGGATGGACGTCCACTGGCCATTTGGAGCTGTCTTGCAGAAGAAAGGGTAGACCAAAATTCCAAAGACTCGACTCCTTGAGTTCCATAGGTGTACACCCCCGGGATACGATATCTGCAGGGTTTAATTTGGTGGGCACATGATGCCATGTCATTCCAGCTGTCAGATCCTGAATTTGCGATACTCGGTTGGAGACGAAAACATTATAGTTTGATGGCGAATCGCGTATCCAAGCAAGAGCAATCGTTGAATCTGACCAACAGGGAACGGTGCACGAAATTTGCAGAGTTTTGAGAGCATTAGAAACAAGTTCAGAGAGCAGTAGAGCAGCAGAGAGCTCCAATTTCGGGATGGTCATAACTTTAAGAGGGGCAACCCTTGACTTAGAGCAGAGAAGATAACTCAAAACGATTCCATTAGATTCTGAGCGTATATAAACACAAGCCCCATACGCTGCCATGCTTGCATCACAAAATGCGTGCATCTCCAAAATAGCATCAGGTTGCAAAACATAACGCGGAAACTGAAATCGGCTGACCATAGAGAGCTGAGACGTTAGCTCACACCACATGGTGTGCATGACTTGTGGAAGACTTTCATCCCAGCTGAGCTCTTCTTTCCACAATGACTGCATAAAAATTTTCGTTTTCGTTACAATTGGTGATATGAGACCCAACGGATCGTAGAGTCTACAGCGATTGAGGACAATACTGTTTGTTGTATTCTTTTGATTTAGGAGTGAACTTGAACAGAAGATGATCAGTGCTGGGATAACCCATACTAGCCCAAGCTACGTCAGTTCCATCACCAAATTTGCGCAGTTTTTTTCTTTCTCCCCCCCCCCCCCCCCCCTGGGGCCCGGGGTTTTTCCAAACCCAATTTTGAAAAGGAAAATTTCCCCTAACCAGAATTTTTTTATTTTTTGGGGGGGGGGGGGCCCCCTCTTTTTTCCGTATCTCCTCCAGATATGAGATCATCCACATAAAAATCCCGGCGGCCTATTTTTCCCAAAAGTGGAAAGAAGCTTCTTCGTCAAGGGCCAACTGGTGCATGGCACGGATCGCCAAAAATGCTGCGGGCTTGGTTCCGTAAGTGACAGTATCCAACTTGTACACTTCAATTTCTTCGGATGGATCACTGCGCCATAAAATACATTGCATATACTCGTCAGGATGAGAAACGAGTAGGTAGGTAGGTATTACCGGCTGGCCCCATGTAGGGGGGGCCACACATAGACCTTACGGTCCTTAGTGAGGCCGGGTGCTTTATGGTACCATTTCCTTTAGAAATCCTGTAGGATTCTTGACGTTTTGGCAAATGCCAATAGTTGTTTGGGGGAGCTCTTGGCTGCCTCTTCCAGAGTGGTGAAGCTTGGGGAGTGCAGATGTCTTAATCTTGTCGTGGCGATTGCTGGGCAGCTGCAGATGAGGTGTTCTAGAGTTTCTGCTACTCCAGGTTCCTTGCATTTCCTGCAGGTGTCTGCTGTCGTGATGCCTAGCTTTATCGCGTGAGCGGCTGCTAGGCAGTGACCAGTTAATATGCCTATAAGCAGTCTGCAGTCTCTTCTTTGGAGCTGCAGCGTATAGTGCGTGAGTTTTTTGTCTCTCTTATTGCACATAATTTTAGAGATTCTGCAGCCGGTCGTGTTCTTCCACTTTTCCTCTGCTTCTTTCTCCGCTATCTCCTCCATCTTGCTGTATAGCGTCTGTAGGGAGATAGGTATATTTAGTGTTGCTTCTCGGCTTAGTGCGACCCCGGCTTTTGCAAGAGTGTCCGCCATTTCGTTTCCATCGATGCCCTGGTGGCTGGGAATCCAGTAGATTTGCACCTTGCTGGAGGTGCTGAGGGAATCTAATGCTTCTCTGCTTGCCAGAACATTTTTGGAGTTGATGGCGTGACTCTGCATTGCTTTGATTGCCGCTTGGCTGTCTACGTATATGTTGATTTGATCGTTTGGTGCGTGTAATTCTGCCAATTCGGCTGCTTTCCTTATGGCGAAAACTTCCGCCTGGAATATAGTGCAGTGGTTTGGCAGTTTGTAGGAGAGTTTCAATTCCGGTTCCTTGCAGTACACGGCGGCTCCGACTCCTGAGGCCATCTTTGAGCCGTCCGTGAAAAGGTGCATTGCTTCCTGAGCCAGCCCTGTACGCCAGTCTTCTGGTCCCAGTAATGCTGATGCGCCTGTAAAGTTGGTTTTTGGGATCATGTAGTCCGTGCTACTGTTGATCTCTCTGCCCACTGTGCTGTGTCCATAGCTTTGTAGAGCCATGGTGCCAGCCGCGCAAAGACGTTGGGCCGTCCTGTGTGCAGTGAGGCGTGCTTGGATGTCCAGGGGGTTGACACCTAGGATGTGTTCCAGTGCTTTTGTTGGAGTAGACCGTAGCGCCCCCGTTATGCAGACCAGTGCCTGCCGCTGGGCCTTTTCCATCAGCTTTAGATATGTGGACTTCTCTGTGGCTTGCCACCATACCAATATACCGTGTAGTAGTATCGGTCGTATAACTGATATGAAGAGCCAGTGTGTTAGTCTTGGTGATAGGCCCCAAGTGCTGCTTAGCATCTTCTGGGATGCATATAGCGCATTGGTTGCCTTTTTCACCCTTTCCTCCACATTGAGTCTCCAGGATAGTTTACTATCGATTACTACTCCAAGGTATTTTACGTTGTTTTTTGGCGTTAGCGGTGTTCCATTTATCGTGGGTGGAGTCCATTGCGGTACCTTGTATCTCTTGGTGAAGAGAATGAGGTCCGTCTTCTCCGCATTGATGCTAAGTCCGGCTTCTGTGGCCCACTTTAGTATCTCTCTGAGAGTAGAGTCCATGATTGAGCTGACAGTCGACCCTGAGGCCATCTTTGAATATTTTCCCATAATAATTATGCTTATGTCGTCGGCATATGCGGTTATCTTGGGTGCTTTCCTGCGAAATTTTTTAAGTAATTCGTTGACCACAAGGTTCCATAGAAGAGGTGACAGGACTCCGCCCTGGGGCGTTCCGCCGTGTGCCTCTCTTGTAATGGTTGTGGTACCCCACTCGGCTTGTACTCTTCTGCAGCTCAGCAGGTTATATATCCAGGAGTCCAATGCCGTGTGTATTGCTAGGGCTCTTAGGCTTCGCATTATTGCTTCTGTAGTGACGTTGTTGAATGCACCCGAAATGTCAAGGAATGCTCCCAGGGCAAATTCTTGATGGTACAGTGCCTTCTCGATGGTGGCTACTAGGGAGTGTAGCGCTGTTTCCACCGATTTCCCTTTCGTGTAGGCGTGCTGGTTTCCCTCCAAGGTCAGGTTCATGCCTTCTCTTATGTGAAGGTCCAGTAGCTTCTCCATTGTTTTGAGCAGGAATGATGTGAGGCTGATGGGCCTGTAGTCTTTTGGTTGCACGTGACTGCATTTCCCTGCTTTGGGCAGGAATACAACGCGTGCTGTCCTCCAGGCCACAGGTACATAGCTCCACCTCAAGCATGCTATAAAAATGGATCGTAGCCATGGGACGATTGCGCATTTGATCGTTTTTAGCATGGCTGGGAATATTCCATCTAGCCCTGGGGATTTATAACTCGCGAACGAGTCGATCGCCCATCGGATCTTTTCTGGAGTGATGATATTGTCTGGGATGTTGACTTGTTGCGTGTGTAGGTCTTGGGGCGTATCTGCCTCAGTGACTGGAGTGCAGCCTGGAAAGTGCGCATCAAGTAGAGCACATGTCGCTTCCCTGCTGCTTTCTGTCCAGTGTCCGTCGTTCGTTTTTAGCTGACTCTGCATGGGTGGCTGCTTTGAAAGCAGTTTCCTGAGTCTAGCTGTTTCGGAGACCTTCTCTATGCTGGAGCAGAAGTTTCTCCAAGAGTTCTGTTTTGCCTTCCGTACTTCTTTTTGAAGACGCGAAGTCTAATCTTGTATTCCTCCCAGATTATTTGCTCATCCGCTTGTTTGGCGAGTTTGAAGCATTCTTGCACGTCCTTCCTCTGCTCTTTCAGCGCTGGGGTCCACCAGGGGGGTCTGGTTCTCCTTTTGCTAACTGTGAGTTTGCAGGAGGTTTTGTATGCTTCGGTTAGGTTGGCTGTGAGCGTCTCCACGGACCTCTCAATGTCGCCTACCGAGCAGATACTCGTTGGGTTTGGTAGTTTTGATTCTACCGTTCTAAGGTACTTCACCCAGTCTGTGTTCCGGGGGTTCCTATAGGCGTTTCTGGTTTGGTTGTGGTTGAACTCGATCTTAAATTGGATGTACTTGTGGTCTGAGAAGGAGTTTCTATCAAGGACTCTCCATTCTGATGCCTGTGTACTATTCCCTAAGGTCAGAGTTAGGTCTAGGACATTGGCCGATGTTGGTCCCACATATGTGGGCACATCTCCAACGTTTTCTATTTTAAGGTTAGTTTGTAGGATAAAGCTTAAGAGTGACTCACCTCTGTCATTGATGTCTGGACTACCCCACACGGTGTGATGTGCGTTGGCGTCCGTTCCGACGACGAGTGGTTGTTTTCTCCTGCTCGCCTCAGCCGTTAAGTGTTCGAGCTCGGGCGGTGGCGACTCTCGCTCGTGTGCCATATAGCAGGATGCCAGTAGTATTGGCTCATCATCGCGACCTTCCAGGGCCACAACTGTGAGGTCATCCGTGCTGTAATTAGACATAAGGTAAGCATAGATGCCTTTTCTTACCAGAATGGCCGTCCTTGCCTTACTTACTGCGGTGGGATAGAAAACGTTGTAGTTTTGTGACCTTAGCCCTGAGACCTTGTTCCCTGCCGCAATCCAAGGTTCCTGAACTAAGGCCACTTCGGCGGGCCCTGTCTCAAGGGTTAATAGGAGCTCCGCCGACGCAAGCTTGCTTTTATGCAAGTTGACCTGGAGGACCTTCAACTGCATGGTCGTTGTCGGCGTCCCCAGGCCTGGATGGGTCAACTACCATGGTTGCGTCCACATCCTCATCGTCCTCCATACTGGGTGGGTCAGCTGCTGTGGCTGATTCCTCATCCCTTTCGGTCTCTACCTCCGTTATATCGAGGCTGCTGGCTTTATCGACCATCTCGTCGATGCCCAGGTCTTTCTCGACCTCTCCAGCCTCTAGCGTGTGCTCGTTCTTGTCTTCGGGATGGCGCTTTTTGAGTCGTAGGTGCACGCTTCCTACTCCCCACGCCATCTTCCCGAATCTAGGGTAGAGCAAATCATCGGCCTCCTTGTTGATCTGGAGGACCATGTGCTGCCCGTTCTTGTCGGGCTTAGCAACATGCAGTACCTTCCAGTCAGCTGTTGGCACGTCTGGGTTTTGCCACCTTAATAGTTTCAGCGCCTGCTCCTTTGGTACAACCCTTGGGAAGAGTACTTTCGCTTTCGGCACTGACGGAATACAAGTTCTGTCAACTACTTCCAGCTGGGCACCCTCCCATGGGCTTCCCATGTCTGCAACGACGCTGGTGACCCACTTGAGGGTGAGGTCGTCCTTACATTTAAGGATTTTGACTCCAAACAGCCAGCCTGCTCCGTCGAACGTGACAGGTTGCGCTGCTGGGTCGTCCATCCTTTTAAAAATCTCCTCGAACAGCTTCCCCTCCACTAGCTTCCACTGTTCCAGGGTCATTTTGCCGAAAGGGTCGCTTTTGTCGACGAGGGCTACGGTCAGATGCCGTTTCGCCACGTCACTGGCTGACTCCTTTCCCGGCGTTTTTCCCTTTGGAGTAGAGCTTGGTGGAGCCTTGCTCTGCGGTCTTGGGCGTGGCCTTTTGCTCGCTGGGGCCTCCGCCTTCGCTGGCTCAGTTGAGCGCTGCCGCTTGACAGCCAAGCTCTCCTCCACTTTGTTGGCGTATAATGCGGAGGTGGCTTGCATCGCCTGTCTCTCCGCAAAGTGTTTGCGACCCTCCTTGATCTTTTGCTCGGCCCACGCCAGCTTGTTGCTCTCCTCTAGGGTGAGCTTACCGCTGCCATCGAGCCTCGCTTTGATCTTGAGGGCCGCCTTATATTGGGCCTTCGCTCGCATGCCTTCCTTCGTCCTTTTGGGCCTTACCTTACAAGAGGTGCTAGAACCCGACAGGACTGGGGAAAGCAGCAGCTTTTCCTCGGCCTCCGTATTTATAGAGCCGCCGTGCGACTCGCAGTCCGAGTCTGTATCGACTGCGGTACCACGCCACACTTTGGCTTTTGACGTTGTGGCAGTAGCTGTACAACTGTCTTGGCCTGCTCCAACCGCGACAGAGGTGTGACCGCTGGCGACACGAAGAGGGGATTTCTCCCCACCGTGCCCGCCGGTGGTAGCAGTCACGCCTTCCACCGACGTTTGGGCTGATATCCCAGCCCGAGTTTGGTCCTTTATGTTGTGCATTTGGAAATGACCATGGTGGTTGCATTTTGTTCTTGGGTACCACCCCATAGCATTTTATGCCTACTGCCAGGCACCTCGTAACCATGGCTCTTGCTCAACTCTGCCCAGCTAAAGCTGGACAGAACTGGCCGTCACCTTAGCTAGACACTGCATTTCCTGGGTGTAAGACGCGCAAGTGACACTAGGTATATAGCTCGCTTTAAGCCGAGGTACATACAGTGTCCATTGCCCAGCCGACACCCTCGGGGAGGGTTCAGTTAGAGGATTTCCGTCAGAGGTTTGAGAAACGAGTACACACCGGTACATTTTACATATGTCTCCACATAACGCAATTTTGAAGAGCCGGAACCGAAGAAGTGTATTGAAGATTTTTGGCTGTATAGTCGGGCCAGCCATCAACAAGTCATTTAGAAAAGCCCCAGATGTGGTTTTGGCAGAGCAATCAAAGACCACTCGGACCTTAGTAGACGAACTGTCCAGCTTAAAGACACAGTGATGTGGAAGGAAAAACTGTGTTGTATTTGGCTGTTTTAAAGCCCGAGACATGTGGCCTAAGTCCAGATACTCTTTTAGAAAGTCTGCGTACTGGATCTTTAATTGAGGGTGCTTGGCAAACTTCCTTTCCAAACTTATAAATCTGCGCAAAGCCCTTTGATGTGAGTCTCCAAGTTCCCCAAAGTTGGACTTGACTGGCAGACGCACGGAATATTGGCCGGATTCAAGGCGACTGCATCCTCATTAGATATTGTTGAAGACGAGGAATAATCGGTTTCACTTTCCCAGAAACGCTTGACTAAGTCGGACAAATTGTGGTCATCTGTATTTGAATTATGTGGTTGAATAAATGCTGCAAGAGCCGAACGCTTGTCTTGAGCATTAGAAATGCCACCAGAAATTATCCAACCAAGTTTGGTTTTCTGGAGCGTTGGCAAATGTCGGGCCAGTCGAATTTGACCCACACACATCAAATCGAAAAATAGCCCTGCACCCAAAAGCAAGTCTATTCGACGAGGTTTGAAAAACTGAGGATCAGCTAGCTGCAAATTGTTCGGAATTTTCCATCCCTTGGCGTCCAAGCAATAGTGTGGCTGCAAATCTATGATGGTTTAGGTGACAACCGAAAAAGAAGCATGATAGCTACCATCCTGAGATTGCGCGACGACCTCCACAGCCTTATCAGACTCAAGAGAAGATGATCCAATCCCAGAAATTTGTATGTGCGAGGTTCGATGTTTTAGCTGTTTTAGCTAAAATTGCCCGACAGGGAATGAAAACCCCAGGACGGCATTTTACATAGACCAAGGCAGTGGCTAGCAACTTTTCTCATGTCCAGTCTATTTGGTGCATTTCGAAATACAAAATGCACTATTTCAAAAACAGCAACATGAGAAAACGGCCCTTAGTCATTTGGTATAGATTTTGAGACTGCAAGGGGAGGGCAAGAAGATACGCTTGAGACCAAGCTAGACGAGGTTTGTAATTGGTTGGCTGTCTCAGCCGTCGATGAAAATGCGTTAGGTTGCGAAGTAGAAGAATGTGAAGAGGGATTTGAGGACATGTGCAACAGGGAATGGTGTTTGGCCTGGCAATGCCTGCAGGCTCCTGATTTGCACTGTTGTAGAGCATGTCCTTTTCTCAGGCAATTTAAACACAAGTGCCTTTTCTTTGCTTTCTTGTATCGAAAATTTGGCGAAAGATTTAAGAATTGCGGGCATTTCGAAATATAACGATCGGATGATTGGCAAATGTTGCATGTAGAATGAGTGTGAGCGTTAGTAGATGCAATGAGTATGTTTGGTTTAGGTTTCGATAAGTTTTTGCACACCTGATGGCTAGATATGGCTAGATGGGTTACCATAGCCGATTCCAAATTCTCCATCATCCGGCATCTTTTCTCCAGAAACGAAGCCATACTGATCCAAGTAGGTAGAGTGGCGGTTGACAAGGTTAGGTTAGGTTAGGTTGCGATGGCTGAGAGCGACAAGTCGCTCCCCCACTTAGGCCACATTGGGCCCATTGCGATGCCATATTTGGTCCCTGTTAACCCTTTTTAGTACTGAGGGAGGTCCCCGTTACTGAACCATTGTGTGGACAGAATGAATTTAAGTAAAGCTGGGATCTCTAGCTCAGATATCTCCGAGAGGTTAAGTAGGAGAGGCTGACCAAGTGTCCTTAGTCTCCTTCTGCTTAGGGCGGGGCAATGGCAGAGAAAGTGTTGTACTGATTCCTCTTCTTCTTCATATCTGCAACTCCTGCAGAAGTCGTGGTGAGTTACACCTAGGCGAGCAGCGTGTCTGCCAATAAGACAGTGACGTGAGGGTCCCCACCAGAAGCGATATGTGATCCCTTCTGTGACGTAAAAGTGTAATAGTGCGTTTTTGATTGAACGTAGGCCACGTAAGTCTTGCTACGGCGCATGAAGAAAGGTTTTTCCACCTGTCCGTAGCGAGACGAAGTGTTTCTGCTTTTGTGTGAAATTTACATGTTGCCATAGGCATACCTACCGTGCTCCTCTCTGAAAGGAGCTCGATGGTGGTTTCTATTCTGGCCAGTTTGTCCGCAGACTCGTTACCTTCTATGTTGCGGTGTCCAGGTACCCATATAAGGTGTATACTAAAATGTCGTGCGATCTCCTTGAGAGCTGAACGACATTTAGTAAGTGTTTTAGCATTGTTTGTATGAGAGTCAAGTGCTTTAAGGGCGGCTTGACTGTCTGAGTATATAAATACGTTGCCTTCTTTGACAGTGAGTGTGCTAAGGTAGGTGGCAGCTTCCTGGATGGCAACCACTTCCGCTTGGTACACACTACAGTGGTCAGGAAGGCGGAACGATAATTTTAGGTTTAGGTTGGGGGAGAAAACGCCCCCTCCTATTTTTTCTTCGAGCTTTGAACCATCAGTGTAAATGTTGATGGCGTTGGCTCTACTGTAGGGGAGGCTTTCCCATTCATGTCGTGTTGGAATATAAACGTCGTATAGTTTGTCGAACGTCGTTTGTGGTATACAGTAGTCTGTAGTGAGTGGTGTACCCGATTTGTCTTCGAACATAATCGTGTGTCCCGAATTGCCCCCATTCCAGGCATCGGATTCCCTTAGTCTTAAGACTGTTGTGGTAGCCAATTGTTTTGCGACAAGGTCTAGTGGTAGAAGGTGAAAAATAGTGTTAAGCGCTTCCGTTGGTGTGGTTCGAAGAGCGCCTCTAATACAGATTTCCGCACTTCTTTGTACTTTGTGCAGATTGTTCAGGGCTGATTGTTTCCCGAGTGCTGGCCACCATACTAGAGCTCCGTAGAGTAATATGGGACGTATTACAGCTGTGTACAGCCAATGTACAATAGATGGGGAAAAACCGCATCTACGGCCAATGGCCTTTTTGCAAGAGAAAAGAGCAATGGTTGCCTTTTTATACGTTCGTTAAGGTTGTCATTCCAAAATAGTTTTTTGTCCAGAATGACCCCCAGGTATTTGGCATTGTCACTAAATACAAGGCGTACTCCGTTGATTTTAGGAGGAATAAGATCAGGAATTTTGTACTTTCTGATGAAAAGAACTAATTCCGTTTTAGCCGGGTTTACGCCCAAGCCACATGATTTCGTCCACTGAACCAGTGTTGTCAGTGCTGTCTGCATAAGGTCACACAGCGTTTGGGGAAAGATTCCACATTTGAAAATGGCAATATCATCAGCGTATGCCACCACTACGTGTCCCTCCGCTTCCAAAAGCCGCAACAGTTGGTTAACTGTTACAACCCACAGAAGCGGAGAAAGAACACCTCCTTGCGGAGTGCCTCTGTTAACACATCTGCGAGCAGCTGCACCGCAGGGCGGTTTCGGTAGACCTAAGCATGTTGTGTGTGAGTTAGATAAACGGGATTTATAGTCTGCCTTAGGTGTACGTCTATAAGTCTCTCGAGAGTTTTAAGTAGGAACGAGGATAGGCTGATTGGCCTATAATCATTCGGTTTCACGTGTGAAGCTTTGCCAGCTTTCGGTATAAAAACCACTTTTGTTTCTCTCCACTTAGTAGGGATGTAATTGACTCTCAGACAGCCCACAAAGATTGTGTAAAGCCAGGTCATTGTATTCCCAATGGTTTTCTGTTGTTGGGCGGGAAATATGTTATCTGGACCAGGTGATTTAAATGGTTCGAACGAGTCGATTGCCCATTTAATTTTGGCCTCTGTTACAATGGTATTTTTGTATTGCATGTTTATGTAATTTGTATTAACCTGAGGTGTTATGTTGATGGAGCATTCAGGAAAGTGAGTGCTTAGCAGAAGATTTAGTGATTCTTCGCTCGAGACTGTCCAGGATCCGTCTGATTTTTGCAAAAGTCTTGGCGAGGTTGGTGAGCTTGCCAGGATCTTCCTGAGCCGTGAGGCATCAGAAGTTGACTCAATATTACTACAGTAGTTGGTCCAGGAGGAGCGTTTAGCTCTCCTTATGGCCTTTTTATAAACACCTAGTTTTTGTTTATATAACTCCCAGGCAGTTGTCTGGTCGTTATATTTAGCTAGATTAAAAGTGTGACGACATTCTTTGCGGAGCGTGTCAAGCTCTGCCGTCCACCAAGGTGGTTTGAAGGTGGATTTAATTTTCCTAGGCGGGCATGCCTTGTTAAATGAGTTTGTATACGCTGTGGTGAGCGTTTCAACGAGCTCATCTATTTGATTTCCATTGATTGGTGTATATGGTGGGGATGAACCGAGTTTCTTGAAGAGAAGTTTATTGTGTACTTCCCAATTTGTCTTTTTTGGGTCTGTATCTTTATGGGTGTGGGACACTTTAGTGTGAATAAGACCTCTATGTAGCGATGGTCAGAGCAGGAATGCTCTGGCAGCACCTTCCATGACGTAAGCCGGTCACAGAGGTCTTCTGAGATTAAAGTTAAATCTAAAACCTCTTTCCTGTTCTTGATGACAAAGGTGGGGTCGTTACCTGTATTTGTAAGTAAGTAGTTATACAGTGACTCACCTCGTTCGTTGATATCTGTGCTGCCCCACAGTTTATGGTGCGCATTTGCATCGCCTCCCAAGATGAGGCTCGTGTGGGTGCGTCTGCTGTTTTCCGCAAGGTCACGAAAAATATTTGAAGGTGGGCTCTCTGTGTCGTGAGCCAGGTAGAAAGAGGCCAGCCTGATGGTTGAACTCCCCAGTTCCAGGCTGACCGTGGTTATATCACCATAGCTAAACTGGGGAATAAGAAGTGAATTAAAATGCTTTTTTGTTAAAATGCAAGTCCGAATTTTACCCTTACCCTTGGTGTAGTAAAGGTCGTATATGGGTGTCCTTAAACCGTTGACCCTGTCGCCAGAGATCCACGGTTCTTGGACGAACACCATGTCTACTTCACTTGGGGATAGGCGAAGCAGAAGATCAGCGGTTGCTGCTTTAGAGTGATGCAGGTTTATCTGTAAAACCCGCATCATTTTGTACGATACTCTCCTCCGTCAGGGTACCATCGGCGTCCTCCGGTTGGAGAAGCTCCTGCTCTGTATACAGGCGTCCGAAGGCTGGTCCATAGTCTGACCCACCGGAGATATAGCCACAGTTTAGCTCTTGTAGAGGGGTGTGTTCTGTGTCCATCTCGTCATCGCTTTCTATAGAGTCTACACAGCTGGCTGCTAGGTTGGCAAGCTCAGTTGTGTCCGTCTTGTAGATCTTCATATAGACCCGTTGGAATCCATAATTTAGAGCTCCGTCGCACTTGGTTAAGAAATCGACGGACTCATTGTCTATTTGAAAAGTGACCAAAGTAGTTGCTCTGGTTGAGCGTTCCACCTTGATCACCCTCCAGTTGCTGGTAGGGGCGCTTGGGTTAAGCATCCTCATCATTTTTAGAATCTTTTCGGGTTCCGCTGGGTCATCGGGTAACCATGCTCGCGCCCTTGGGCAAGAAGGTATGTCTTTTGTGTCGACAACCCTTAGTCTTGCCCCCGGGTACACCTCTCCAACCTTGCCAATGGCAGCCTTGTAAAGCTCCACCGATCTTTCGTCCTCGCATGCCACAAGTCGGATGTTTCCTTGGAACCATCCGATACTGTAGCAGCATGAAGGTGCCCCTGGATTCTCCAGAAGCACATCCAAGGTGACGCGACTTGTTGCCGTCTCGATCCACTTCCAGTGGTGGCGGTTGACAAACTCTCCTCCCATTTTTCCCGCATCCGCTGATCCAACTTGCGGCTCACGATATAGATGAGAAGCCCATTAGAAATTTCCTCAGGTTCAGCCAAAGACTGAAGAGCTCGAAGATGTCCGTTAAGCTTGTCGCTAAGCTCCCGCAAACTGCTTGCTGAACCCTTCTCTACCCCTTGCAGCTCGAAAATCGCCTTAATGTGTGCATGAAAATGCATAAGTTTATTATCAAATCAACTTTTTAGCAAACTTAGGGCCTCGTCGTAATTATCCTCGTTGAGTTCAAGAGATCGAATTGTATCCAACGCTGCACCATCTAAGCTGCCACGAAGATACTGAAACTTCTCGATGTCAGTAATACGAGTGTCATTATCCACTATGGTCGAGAACATCGAGTAAAAATCAGGCCAGTCCGCATAACTTCCAGCAAATCGAGGAAGATGAAACTCTGGCAGCCGAGGACCGCTCATAGGGTATCCAAAGGCAGTAGTGGTTTCGTCGGCAACATGTCGAACTGTAGTTGAATTCGTAGTTGATGAAGCGCGCGCAGCCATCAGCTCCCGAGAAAGACGTGACTTTACTTTCACGTACAATCTGCCAAAACTGTCCCGTGCATCTGACTTCAACTGCAAAGAATCAAGCCTCTCCAGGCTGTTTTGAGCAGCATCAAATTCCGTATACATACGCTCAATCCATTCCAGACGCACCTGCAGCTCAGCTTCATCGAGCTCAGAAAAATCTTCTGATATTAAAAACGCGAGTAAAGCATTTAGCTGACGCACGACCGATCCAGCTTTTGCGTTATAAAAGTCAATGTCACTAGGCACAACCGATTGCCCACTCTTGGCACCTTCCTCAGTTACGTTTGGCATTTTAAAAGTTGAATGCACTTCAAAAGTTTCGACACAAGAAAAAAGACACCCTGTATGCGGGAATGACAAACGCACCAAAAATTATGTACTCTTTAACTGTTCACTGCACGGCCACTTAGATCAAAGCATAAGCAATGATCGCAAAGCACAAAACGTTTGCTTGCTTGTTGCTAAGGGCACCTTTCTGTGTGTATGTATGTATGTTGTTATGCGTATGATTGTTCACTGTACTGCGGCTAAACTGTTATTTCCGCACCGAGAGCAGTTGAAAATATATGCACAACGATATGTGCAAGTATAGCGAAAATTATATAGTTTTCAATTATATAGCCGACTTGCACAGATCACGTCGGGGTCACCAAATTTTATGTGGAGATACTGGTTTGCATCCCCAATTGGCCAAGTTAAAATCTCGAAATAAAAATTAACACGGCGCGCAAATAAAATTACAATGTTCTTTAATTGAGTTCTCAAATGCAAGTGGGCCTCGCCTGCTCTTTACAAAAACTTCTAATGCTTTGCAGACTCTGCTGCGACTGCGCTTCGGCTAAGCCTGTATAAGAGAGCATGCATTTCTAAATATAGAACAGGCGAGGAAAGAGAAATAACATAATGTATTGAGGCAAACAATGTTGGTGGCAGATGGCTTTTTAGTTTAATTATTTTGGTAAGTTGAGCTTTACATGGATGGCGTTGCGCAGGGGTTCTGCTCCGAACAGATACATTCAAGAACATCACACTGACTAACACATATAAAATTAAAGCTACTATCACAGGCGTTGTATGATATACTGTTCAGGTACATATAATGGGTAACATCTGGAATTTCGTTTAAATTGACAAATTCCTTGTTAAGTTCGTTGGCATCAACCTCAGTGATTATTTCTTTATGTTGTTTCCCGACACCCAGTTTTTGAATTTCATTCCATGTTTGTTTATTAGCTATTGCACTGCTAAGCTTATCCGAATAATATTTTTTCTTAGAAGCATTTATCATATTTACTAAATTTTTTCTCAAAGTCTTAAATAAATTATAATTTGTCACGTTCTGATATGGCTGCTTTGATATTATGGTTAAACCAAGGCTTTAGAGAAGCCTTGATGATTTTCTGTCTTAACGGTACGAATTTATTGAACTTTTATTTACATAAATGTCATATGTCAAGAATATCAAGTCATGTTTTGAGAACACTGGTACTGATAACTGGTCATACAATAGGGACTTGTTCTTTTTGCTAACGAAGAAAAGGTCAAGTAAAGTATTATTATTGTGAGAAAAATGGGTGGCATGTGTATCATTTACCAGTACCAGGATTTACAACAACTGTCGTTTTTTTAAGAAATAATTTTATTATCTTTAATTTTTGTTCCAGTTTATACATATCGGTGGACTAAAATCAGAGAAAATGGCATTTTAGTAGACCTACCTTTTTTCAAAACACAAAAATTGAAAATTTCGCGATATCTCAAAAACCGTTCTACTTTTGACATATCTGAGAGCAGATTTGAATTCAGCGTGAAGAATCATTACATTAGAATCAATTGCTAAAAGTGCGGGATACAAAAACTTTTCAAATTTTGTGACATAGTGTTTATTGTTTGTTGTTGGGGAGTGGTGCACCGCGACCAATTTTGGTCTATTGTGCCCCCCTACTGAATTTACAATTCCCCTAGCAGCCCTAATTCCTGTACAAAAGCCAGGATTTTTGTGGGTTCTGCTGAGTGTGCGCCTCGCTAGGGCATCACAGTGTGCTAGTATATGCTCAGAGGACTCCTCATTCTCTTCACAGTATATGCAAAGCTGGGTGTTTGTTATTCCCAACTTGTACATGTGGCTCCTCGGTCTGCAGTGACCCGTGTAGAGCCCTGTCAGAATTCTGAGGGCATTCTTTCCTTGTTGGATAAACTTTTGGAACCTTTTAATGTCGTGGTTCACTATTAATGTTTTAGCTTGTCTCATTCCCTTGGTGTTTACCCAGGAGGCTGTTCTAAGCGTATTCTCTTCCTTTCTTAGAAGTTCTTTTATTGTGTGTTGGCCTATGCCGCAGTAGGGTTCTGGCCCTACCATTGCGGTGGCTGCGCCCTTGCGTGCCAGTTCTTCGGCCAATTCGTTTCCGGGGATGTTGTTGTGTCCCGGTATCCATCGTAGGGTCAGGTTGTTCCTGCTGCCAAGTTGGTCCAATTTGTTCTTTGTCTCTAAGACTAGCTTAGAGGTGAACTTATTGCTACTGAGTGCTTTAAGCGCTGCTTGGCTATCGGAGAGGATAGCTATTTCTCTATTATGGTAGTTCTTCCCCATATTACGGTCCCCACAACGGGAGATGGCACATACTTCAGCTTGAAATATGCTTTGAATTCTCCCATTGGTTCAGATATTTTCGTTCCTGGTCCTGCTACCCCAAGTCCGGTTCCTTGGGGCGTTAGGGACCCGTCTGTGTACCACATAATTGTGTGTGGTTTCATTTTATGTGTCTCTTCAAGTGAGATCCATTCTTTCTTATTACTTTGGTGTACAGTGTAATTCCTGTCAAAGTGATACTCGGCTACCATTTCGTCTCTGGGTTGGAGGATTAAAGGGATTTCCTTTTCCAGCTTTTCAGAGTCTCTGAGGCTTACTATGTGGTTTCTACCCACTCCTTCTGCTGTTAGCCTGAGCAGTGTTGCTTTTTTCTTCAGGCAGATGGTATGGTGGAGTGGTGTTAGCTCCATCAAAACCTCGATTGCCGCTGTCGGACAGGTACGCATGGCTCCAGTCATGCATATACATGCCAGCCTTTGTGAGGAGGTTTGCTCTATCTCCCCACACGACAGCTCTATAAGTGAGCATTGGTCTCACAACCATGAGGTATAGCCATCGGAGTATGTGTGGTGCCATGCCCCACGATTTTCCGGCTATGCTCCTGCATGTGAATAGTGCTCTAGGGCATTTACTGAGTGTATACTCTAAGTGCTTGTCAAACCTCAGCCTGTTGTCAAAGACAACGCCGAGGTATTTGACTTCTTTTTCTGGTGTAATGAGGCAGCCGGATAGGCGTATTGTCCCCTTTCTTCCTGTTTTTTTTTCTCTTATGTTTTTTTATAGTTTTTTTTCGGGGGGTTGGGTTGCCCCCCACCTACCTCCCCCAAATCAGACCCTCTTTACCATCCCTCCTCTTTTTTTCTCGTTTTTTTCTTTTTTTTTTCCCCCAATCTCATAATCTTATCATTTTCTTTTTTTTTTTTTTTCCCCCGGCTGGGGTTTTTCTTTCCCCCCTCCCCCCCCCTCCCCCCCCCCCCCCGCCGCCCCACCCCCCCCCCTGGTCTTTTTCTTTTTTTTTTTTTTTTTTGTTTCCTTCCCCCCCCCCCCCTCCCCTCTCTTCTTCTTGGGAGAATTTTTTTTTATTTTATTTTATTTATTTATTTTAATTGCAGCTTCGTCTAAAAGACATAGCTACAATATAATAGAATAGAAAGAGTTACAAAATAAGGGGGTAGGAAAAAAAAGCATTAAGTACAAATAGAAGAAACTCCTTCCGATCCGGTGGGGGTAATTTGTTGTGCTACGCCCCTGCTCGCAGCGTTAATGATCGGAAGAAAAAAAAAAACAAGATTTCTAGAAACTATGCAAGTGCAAGAGTGTGGAGAATAAAAGACCTAAAGCCTTCGTCGGAAAGGTAATCACTGAGAAGAGGAGAGATACCATTGTAATCCCTACACAGAATGCGAAATGGACAGTTAGAAGCATATAAAGAGGAAGCAAAAGGAAGCCTCAAGGGAATATAGTTTCGTGTTTGTCTAGAAGGGACATTGAAATTCACACGCCCGAGTAAGTACTCAGCGTCTATATTACCATTAATAAGTTTATTTAGAAACATTATACCTAACATAGTCCTTCTATGCTCAAGTGTAGGTAAGTCTAAAAGTTTAAGTCTGGAAATATAAGTAGGAAGTCTCAACTGTGGGTCCCAACCCAGGTTACGAAGAGCAAACAAAAGGAACTGTTTCTGGACAGATTCGATGCGTTTACACAGGGTAAGTGACTGAGGATTCCAAATACACGAACCAAACTCCAAAATAGGCCTCACAAGAGATATAAACAAGAGCTTGGTCGTGTAGGGATCATTAAACTCCTTAGACCAACGTTTAATAAAACCTAGCAAGCCCATGGCTTTATTCACGGAAAGTTCAATGTGAGTGCCAAAAGAAAGTTTATGGTCGAGTGTAATACCCAGATCATGGAAATATTCAACACGTTCAAGTTGATAAGAATTCAATAAATAGTTAATCAGAAAAGGGGTTCTACGATAAAACGTCATAGATTTACATTTCTCCCTGTTCAAATGCAACAAATTGTGAGAGCACCACATATATATTGAATTCAAATCAACCTGAAGCAAAGCAGAATCGTTGGGCGAGTTATGGCTCAGAAATATTTTTAAGTCATCTGCGTACAACAATGCACGAGAATGCTTAATTACATTAGGCAGGTCGTTAATAAATAACAGGAAGAGAAGAGGTCCAAGATGGCTACCTTGGGGAACTCCAGAGGTCACAAAAACCGGATAAGAAGTACAACTATTAAATACAACTTTCTGAGTTCTAGACTGAAGATAAGATTTTATCCAATTAAGAAGCCCCAGCGGAAATCCCAACAGACGCAATTTCAGAATCAGAAGACAATGAGAAACACTGTCGAAAGCCTTACTAAAATCGGTAAAAATAACATCTGTTTGTTTACCTTGAGTGAAACCATGAATCACTGAAGAAGTAAATTCCAGTAGGTTTGTAGTAATGGATCTGTTTTTAACGAATCCATGCTGGTTCGGTGATATAAAAGGAGAACAGGAATGTTGTAATTGAGATGTTAAAATTTGCTCAAAGAGTTTAGGTATTGCAGACAGTTTCGCAATGCCCCTGTAGTTAGAAATGTCAGAACGTGAACCCTTTTTATGTAAGGGAATGATGAAAGATTCTTTCCATGGAGCTGGAAACTTAAACTGTTCAAGTGATTTGGAAAACAAGATGTGGATAGGGTAGGCAAGCAAGTCTGCGCATTGTTTTAAGATGCACGATGGCACATTATCAGGGCCAGGAAAAAGGTTAGATTTTAATGAAAGTAAACCATTTAGGACAGAAGAAAAAGATATCGTGGGGCAGCGTATAAAATCATACGAGGAAATAGGATAAGAATAGCTGTTGCTGGCATCAGACGACGAGTAAGTTGATTGGAAAAATTTTGCGAAGAGATTTGCAATATCAATATCAGACGAGGCATTTTCATGTTTATAGAACAGGGAAGAAGGTAAGGTATTAGAACGACGTTTAGAATTAACGAATTGGTAAAAGCTCTTTGGATCGTTGCAAAAATTACTTTTTACTCGAGAGAGATAATTGTTATAGCAAATACGATTTTGGGCTTGAAATTTTGCCCTAGCAGTAGAGTATTTGGAGAAGTCCGTTGCTTTTCCAGATCTTTTGTAAGTCTTGAAAAGACGAGACTTAACATTTTTTAAGTGTCTAAGGCTTGCGCAAGTCCAAGGTACATTTTTCTGAGCACTTCTTACAATCTCCTGTGGAATGGAGATATCAAAAAGTTCGTAAAGTTTAGAATAGAACAATTTGGTGGCAGCTTCAACACAATGAACTTGATTAAGATATGACCAGTCAGTGTTAAGCAACAAATTATTTAAAAGATTGAAGTTTGTTTTCCTAAAACAACGCCTAAGTAGCGCTTTAGTTGGCTCTACTTCTTTGGGGATGTCTGGAAGATCCAATTGAAGCTCTACGGTTGGATGATAACTATCTTCAGGCAAAGAAATGGGACATGTACGAGATAAAGTAGCACATGGACTATCAGTAAATAATAAATCCAATATACGACCATGCGAGTTTGTTACGAAATTAGCTTGAAGCAGAGATAGGGCAAACATGCTGTCCAGAAAACTATGCTGGCATGAAGGGAGAACAAATTCCGAATCGGGGGATGAGACCCAAGAAACAAAGGGAAGATTAAAGTCACCCACGACGACTTGAAAGTCACAGTCGCGGCAGGATTTGGAAATGTACTCAATAGCAGAAGCATGCTGAAGATAAGTGGATTCGTCAGAAGACGGAGGCACATAAGAACAGCTCAAAAAATATGCGAGAATCACCGATGTGCACAGAGACACACACAAATTCAATGTCGTCAGTGTTAGGAACATAGAAAATAGAAGCATTAAGAGTTTGTTTAACAGCGATCAATACACCCCCACCATTACGATTTTGACGGTCAACTCTAAAAATGCAATAAGAGTCGCTCAGAATTTCACTATTTAATATGTGAGATTGAAGCCAAGTTTCGGTCATCGTTAAAATGTCACCTTCGAAAGCAAAACTGTTAAGGTAAAGGGATTGAAGTTTACTTCTGATTCCCCTCACGTTCTGGTATTTGATGACAAGGGATGACATCAGTTTTTTGAGGCTTTAGGAAGAGTGGCAGTTGACTTAGGCTCAAATTCACGAACAAGAGTAAATTGAGGCCAAAGATCAGGATGAAGAATTTGGTTTAGAAGGGAAGCAGGAACGTACAGTTTGAAAGAGGATATTGATCGAGGCTTAGAAAAGGTATATTTATATACCGATATGTTCGAGCATCCTGTGGAAGTGATCAAATAGTTCTTCAAGTCATTCTCAGTGATATCAGGGCAAAGACGGGAAACAAAAACATGTTTCCGAGGAGCAACTGCTTCGATAGGACGGAAAGAAAGTCGAGCATTGGTAGGCGTAGAAGCGGCAGCATGTATAGCTGAAGCAGGAGCAGGAACATTAGCAGCTACAGCAGACCAAAGTGCAGGTGCTGGTGCAGGAGCAGCTGATGGAGCTGGTGCAGGAGCAGCAGATGCAGCAAATGCATTACCACCATTGACATCAGACGCGGATGCAGAAACAGCTGATGGATCTGCAGCGGGAACTATGGTAGTTAAAGGCACAGCAACGTTAGCAGCTAGGTTACAACAAACTGCAGGAGTTGATGCAGGAGCTGCTGCAGGAGCTTCGACATCAGACACAGGTTCACTCGAACGTTTTGCGATATCCGTAGCAACCAAAGAGGAAGCAGCCTGTTTACCGGAAGAAACATCAGTTCGGGCAACAGTTTTGTCACCAGCATCATCCGTATTAGCCAGGGCCAGGGTGTAAGCAGTGGTCGAGAGCATTTCCATGTCAGCAGCAGCAGATACCATGCCAGAAGAGCAAGCGGCATCGGCGTCGAAAGAAATCAGAGACGGCTCATTCGTTGTAGTAGGTGTAACAGGTGTTGCGTCTGCAAAATGGGAACGATTAGGTTGTGAAGATGGTACATAGCTTCTTTTATTGCGCATAGGCGAATTAGCTAGTAATTTCAAACCGCGAAACTTCGAGTGCATCTTCCGAAACTTTCCAGTGAGATTAAATAAGTCATCTTGGACCTCCATGAAATCACCACGAGTCTGCTTCATAAATGTATGCATTTCAAATGCAACTTCTCGGCAGGGTTCACAACTCCAAGTTAATCCAGGAACTTTGGTAATGATGTCACTCTGGCGGCCAGGAAAACCTGCACACCTAACGTGTGCAACATTGTTACACAACCAACATGCAACAAGTAAGTCCATGGAACCAACTTTTTGGTTAGACTCGCATTGCTCATAACAACAAGAAAGCATTTTGTTATGCTTCAAGTGTAGGGCACGCGTAATAACAAAAGCTTACAAAAATAATTGTCAGCGCAGCAGCAGCAGATCTCTTGCGAGAACAACAAATATGCAATGAGTGATAAGCGGTACTAAAAGCTTTAGCATGTGCCGAATGCTTAAACTCAAACGTTGAAGCAGAAAAAAAAAAAAAAAGCAACAACAACACCGCAATGTTGGGGACCAAGAAAGGGCGGGATAGATAATGTGCAAGATTCTATAAATTAGTTAACTAGAATAACCAATAAGTAAGTTGCACAATACCTCTTCCACAATCTAGCCACTAGTCACAGTACAGATGAGCAGTTTGGTAATTGAAGTAACCAGAAACTTTACTGTACACACAGGGAAAAGAGATTTGTAAGCGGAGCAAAGAAAAAAACACCCTTTCCCCCCCCCCAGCTTTAATAAAATTATCTACCCATCTGCCTACTGTAGGGTTTATTCCTCTTCTGATCAGGGCATTCTTGACAGCACTATGGGATGTGTTGTCGAATGCTCCCCCAATTTTAGGAAGGGGAATAGACCCATTTTTTTTCTTTTTTTTTTTTTTTTTTGAGCATCTTCCCAGGTTGATACAATGGTTGGTCTATTGTGTCGGTCGAACGGCCTGCTCTGTTTCCGTTTTTTTTTTTTTTGGGGGGTCCCCTAAAAAAAAGCGTTGTTTTTTTTCAAACAAGCTTTTCAATCGTTTTCAGTAAAAACGATGTCAAACTAATGGGTCTGAAGGACTTTGGGTTAGTTATATCCTTCTTCCCTGCCTTGGGGATGAAGACTACCCTTCCTTTCCCCAGGCACGTGGGATATACCCAGTTG
This sequence comes from Lordiphosa clarofinis, assembly GCA_018904275.1. Taxonomy (NCBI): domain Eukaryota; kingdom Metazoa; phylum Arthropoda; class Insecta; order Diptera; family Drosophilidae; genus Lordiphosa; species Lordiphosa clarofinis. Next base: position 844,367 of record JAEIGQ010000136.1, read on the forward strand.
CCAGACTGCTGGTGATGATCTTCCTGAGGATGGGTAGGAGTATGTCCTTTCCTTCCTGCAGGAATGCTGGATAAATGTTATCCGGTCCGGGGGATTTGAAGGGCTGGAATGTTCCAATTGCCCACTCAAGTCTGCCTGCGGACACCACTTTCTTGGCTTCTGCCCAGTCGGAGCTGCGAGGCTGGTAGCAGTGCTCTTGGTCGACACATTCTTCCGCGGGGATGTTTCCCGGGAAGTGGGTGTCCAACAAGAGACGTACTCTCTCCTCGCTGCTCACTGTATAGGCATCATTAGCTTTTTTGAGCGAGATGTTGCCATCCGGGCTTTTCTTGGCCAGGACTCAATGCAATCTCGCTCCTTCTTTCGTGTCTTCTATAGACTCGCAGAATTTCCTGTAATTCTTTCTTTTGGCTTTCCTAATCTCACTATTGTATAGTGTCAGGGCTTGCTTGTACTTATGCCAGTCCCCATTCTTTTTGGCTTCATTAAAAAGAATTCGGCTCTTCTTTCTGAGTTTCTCCAAGTAGGATTCCACCAAGGGGCATCATTTTCTTTTCTCGATTCGCTAAGAGGGCAATTCTCTTCGTAAGCATCAATTATACTTTTATTTAGTTCGTCGACTAAGATTTCTAGTTCTAGGGGATGTTAGGGTGACCGAATCCTAGGCATATTATTTCCTAGCGTGGAATAGAAGCCTCCCCAATCTGTCTTACGGGGATTCCTGCTAGGGATACTCTGCTGTGTGATAGCTTCCAATCTAAATTGGATAATTCTATGGTCCGACATAAATTCCTCTAGTGAAACCTGCCAATCCTTTATAAAAGGTTTAATTGACTTGCTGGAGAAGGTGAGGTCATGGACTTCCTCCCTTACTCGAGTTACAAATGTCGGGACAGATCCTACATTACATATTTCCAGGTCGAGCCTGGATAGGAATTCTAGTAAGCACTCACCTCGATCGTTTACATCGGAGCTTCCCCATGCGACGTGGTGGGCGTTTGCGTCACATCCGACAACAAGCGGCAGGCTTTTGCTCCTGCAGTATTCTGCCAGGGCCGACACCTCTTGGGGGGGACACATTCTATCTCCAGCGAAGTAGGCAGAGGCTATGACCGTGGTCTTTCCCTGCTTTGCTTCGGTGGTCGCTATCGCGACGCAGTCCCTGGAGAGCAATTCTGAAAGGATAGTATATTTAATATTCTTCCTTATCATTATACAGGCTCTGGGGAAGGCATGCCTTTGGTCCCAAATTACCGTGGATTCTCTCGTATACAGGCCCTTTATTCCCTCATTGCACCAGGGTTCCTGTATTAAAGCTAGTCCTAGGTGTTGTCGGGTGAACGTTCTAGCTAGGACGGCCGAGGCCGCCTTCGCATGATGAACGTTCACCTGGACTAGCTTGGTGCTTTTGATGACTGAGGGGGGAGTCATCATTGCGCTGTAATATTTGCGCTATCTGGCGGAGAGCCAGGGCTGCTCTCAACGCCTCCGGACACCAATGTGGTGTCGGCTTCTTCGTCCTCATGGACTGCGAGCTCTGAGGCGAGCTCTTGTGAGGACATGGGTACCTCTGCTTCGTCCACTACCTCCATGTCCTCTACGGGGAATTCCCCGTCGAGCTCCTCGTCCTCAGCGACGTCCTCGTCATCTGTGAGGGGTTTTTCACACGGAGACTCGCTACTTTCCGCTTCGGCGGGGTGTTCTGCCTCCGTCTCTTGCTGATGGGTCTGTCCAGCCAGCTTCGCGGTCTTCTTGAGACCATGTACGGGGATCTTCCCGTACCTGAAGTTAAGCTGGCGACCCATCGAGACGATGGCCTGCATCGAGACTTCGTCGATGCCAATGACCATGAGGGCTCCGCCCCCTTGGTCCTTTCGTGACTTGACCCGCCACATGTCTGTCACAATGTTGTTCTGGTTCCTCAGCATTGTGAGGGCCCATTCATCCGCTTTCGCGGCACTCCTTGGGAGAAAGACGGTAATGTAATGGGGCGAGGGGATATTCTCTCCCATTTTACCGAGAAGGGGTACTCCCTTCCATTCTGTCAACCTTGACACGTTGCTCATCAGCCACTCCGCGGTCGTCTCATCGTTGCAGTCGATGATTAGATGACCCGGCCGGAAATGGATTCCTGCGAAGCTGATGGGCGTATCCCAACATGCCAGGAAGACTTCCTCCAGTATCGCCTCCTCAAGTGCAGACAGCTCCTCATGATTGAGGTTGACCTGAGGGTATTCCTCAGGCACTACTGCTACCCTCACCTTTTTCGCAACGTCTGCATACGTTGCTTGGGGTGGAATGGGCACTGAGGGGGGAGTTACTGCCCTTTCGTCACTGCCAGTTGCAGCAGCCTCTGCTGCAGCACTGGACGTACCGGGCCCGCCGTTTGCGTTTTCCTCAAAGGCCTTTGAGGGGGTGCTGGCCGTTGCGTCTTTCGACGTCACGGCTGTGCACTAACGCTTTGGCGTAGCTGTTGGCGGAGTTATGTCCGCGCTGCTTCTCTTTGGGGCAGGGGTGTGTGGTTGCCCCTCTGATGCCCCAGTTCGAGGCTCCTTTGCCATCCGGAGGGCTTCCTCCGGTGTGTGGCCATGCCTGAGGTATCTCAGGTACCACTTAATTCTGGAGCCACAGAGGCCTCGACGATTTGGGTCGTCTAGGCCTCCTGGCTGTCCTCTTGCAGGGAAGGAGTCCTGCTTGGAACGTTTGTCCCCATTGGGAGGTGGCCTTTGTCCTCCAGAGGAGGCGGGGCGTGTTCCCTTTGGGGGGAGGGGATGGTCCCTCTTTGTTCCAGTGTTCTCCCCTACCGCAGGAGCTCGGTAGGGACCCCGTGGTGGGGTTCTGCGCACTGGTGCGCGTCTCTCTTCTCTCACGAGGCTTGGACGCACCCGGTCCATCTGCCTCTCTTCAAACTGCCTTGCGACAGCGGTTGCAGGGAGATCCTGCTGAAATTTTACTGAGTTTATGCTTTTCTTCATGCTTGAAGGTCCTTTTCTTGGGCTTCTGTACGGTCGACCACCGGCCGAGGCCCACTAGTGGCAAGGCTACTTAGAACAGGCGGTCGCTACTTGCCTGAGCCCACCGTTCGAGACTGGACTATTTGTTCCCCGGGCCTCCAGCCAGGCTGACTCTCGGCACGGTCCGAGTGACACCTTAGTCCGGCCCGGTGTGAGATGTGCGGGATAGGAGAGGGGTAGGTATTGTGTGGGAGTTGGGTGTGTGAGGCTACTTATGGAAGGCGGCAACACAAGCGCCTTGTCGGTGCACTACGGCGTGACACCCGCTGGCTGTCCGGGACTGCTTATTTGTGGGGTAAACCCACTTATTCGCAGTTAACCTCCATAAGAAGGCCTTTCGCTATCCGCAACCTGCGACCCGTCCGATGGCCCAACAGCTAGGCCCCCCTAAAACCATCTCACAAGTTCTTTGGGACGGACATAGTGTTATATCCGTCACAGTCAATAGACAAATCACACAAGCTAGACGTAAAACAAGTTTCGGACACACATATAACATCAACATTTGAGTTTACAAACAAATATCTAAATTCCTCTATTTTTTTGGACAAACTTTGTGCATTGATATGGCAGACATGTAGTCCACTATATTGATTACTCAAAACTTTTACCATAGCATGACTGTTCGCATTGTTATTGCTTATTGTTAAGTCAACTCATCATTAGTATTATTGTATATCATATATTCCTACTTGAAGTTATTTATATTCTTTTTGAAATTTATTGTTACAATGAAGTTACCTCGATTATTGTTACCTCTAAGCATGAAGTTTGTTTGATATTTCTATGAGACCACGAAACGGTCACACTTGTAATAAATGCATTGAATTGAAGACGACGAACATGAAGCTCGCTTGCTAGAAATTATTAATTCCAACTAAAGTCCGCGATTTACGTTGCAAGTGCCAAGCTGCACATCTACCTAAACATTTTTGGCGCCCCCGGGTGGACGTGGACATTGGAGTGGATTTAACAACGCAAGATTTGGAGCTCTCAGTCAGTCGATCTGTGTGGAGTACCTAACGGAATCCAATGAGTTGCTGTGGACATAATTGTGACCACGCGATATCATCTCGGAACCAGGTAAAATCTAACTTGAACTCACGTGAGTGTAGACACCTGCATATGAACGTACATCTGTATATAAATACAACATAAATTGCTGCAAGCGTATTCTGATCGTATTCTGATACCTACATTTCAACATGTGCTTGATCTGATGTACGCATTTGGTTATATACATACGTTCATACATATGTGAAGTTTGCACGTGTTCAATTGCTAAAAATCCCATACAACGTACGTACATACATGGGTATGTAAGCTTAGCAATAACACTAGTTTACAGCCAAAAGACCCATTTCTACTGAAAATTTTTTTAGTGTAGTTTGAATGGTGATCTCAAAAATCAATTTCAAAAATTTTTTTCATGGCTCCGTTTTTGAAATATAATTTTTTTTTATTTTTTGGTAGGGCGCACTTACATTTTAGCCATATCTCACTTTATAATTGTCAGATAGAGTCAAGCAAGATAAGAATCGAAAGGTTATTTCGCTGCCGGTAATCGAGTAGAACATTGTTTTTAAATCGGTTCATTAGTTTGACTACAATATCCAAAAATATTTCGAAAAAATCGATTTTTTGCTCGAAAATTCATTTTTGGTCGCCTGAAAATATATAAAAAATCCAAAAAAATTATTTTTATTTTTTCTACATAAGAACCGCACTTCTACGAAGAAAAACAGATATCGATGACCAAAATCTGTGAACAAACACAGGAGCGTAAGCAATTTAGTGCAAAAAAATGTGATATTTTCCTTAATATTTTAAAATAAATTTTCGTTTGCTTCGACTTTTTGTTCCGTATTTAATTTTTATTTTTGTTCTGGCTTTTCGTTCACTTCATAATTGTACCAAAAAAAACGAAAAAAATACAATGTTAATTTTTGGAAACACACAATATACTCAAATTTGACTGTTAGTTCCTCTACTCAATTTGATCCATCTATGGTACGTGTTACACGATTTTCCTCACAAATACCTTATTTTCTTCGTAAAAGTGCGATTCTTAAGTAGAAAAAATAAAAATAATTTTTTTGTATTTTTTTATTTTTTCTAGTCGTTTAAAAAATGAAATTTCTTGGATTTTCGAGCAAAAAATCGATTTTTTTGAAATATTCTTGGTTGTTAAATTCAAACTACTGAACCGATTTAAAAACAATGCTCCACGCAATTATTGGCAGCTCCATTACCTTTCGATTTATTTCTTACTTGACTCTATCTGACAATTATGAACTGAGATATGGCTTAAAATGTAAGAGTACCTACCAAAAAAATTAAAAAAATTAATATTTCAAAAACGGAGCCATGAAAAAATTTTTGAAATCGATTTTTAGATCACCATTCCAAACTATACTAAGAAAAATTTTCAGCTGAAATGGGTCATTTTTTTTTTTTATTTTTGTAAACTAGTGTAATTGCTGTAATAGCAAATAGTCTTCTCATCTAATTAATACTCGGCTTTAGAGCAAACTGTGTGTACCCTACATACATCAACCTGTAAGAAATACAAATACTCGAGTTCATACATATACTTCGTCGCATTTAATTTGGTTGTTGTTGCCAGCGTAGTCTACATCATTGGTTGGAGTTTCGAAATTCAATATAGGTTATGTGTGTACACACATACACGTAAAGCTGGAGTTGCAGTTACTTGAAGTCACCGTTGTTTAAGTGGGAACAGTTCTTGTACGTATACACACGTACGTGCATACACAAGACGCCCAATACATAGAAACTAATTAGGCGCAGTAGTTGGCGCGAAAAACTGATCTCGTTGCGAGGAAAGGTCGTACACTTTCAAAGTTCAAGTGGTGCTGGCACATATTGATTTGACTTGCTTGGTAACTTATTGAGTTTGGTGCTACTATTTATTCAAGATCAAATTGTAATTTGAATTTATTGAACTGCAATGACTAAACCCAAGACAAGTAGGCAGAAGTCACTGGGTGATTCGTCTGATATAGAGGATCTCGTGCATAATCGAGACACAATTTTTAAGGACATAACCCGTATCAAAAAGACAATCGAAAAAGTGGGTAAGACCTTTGATGCAGTTTGTTTAACAGCTTGGTAGATGACGATGATACTCTAAGCGACATAGAAAAGTTTAATCATTTATTGTCCTGCTTAGAAAAGGAAGCACTAGGAACGGTGAAGGCCTTTCAGGTCACTAATGAAAACTACCCAAAGGCATTGGCAGCCTTAAAAACAGTTTATGATAACAATTGTTTGATTTTTCTCGATAATATTAAAAAGTTGTTTGAGGTGCCATCCATGTCTAGCCCATCAGCAGGTTCTTTGAGGTCAACTATCGATACAGTGTCTGCGATCTATGAGTCCCTTCTATCAATCGGGGACGAGAAGCAAATATCTAATGCTATGCTCATTTACATAGTTATGAGCAAAGTCGATGCAGGCACTAAAACTCGATGGGAGGAGAATCTGGACTACACAAAAGTTCTACTATGGTCTGATTGTGTTAATGCGCTTAATAGACGATACCAGCATTTATCGGCAGAGGAAGCCTCAGGTCGTTCGAATAGTCGCAAGCCAAGTAACGACACTTCAATGAAAAAAAGTTGCAAGACATCCTTGACCATTTCTAAAGTAGGCCATGATCAATCTCCGAAATGTGTCTTCTGTAAAACAAACGATCACTTCATTAACTCGTGCAAGTCATTCAGTGCGATACCTGTTACAGAACGCTTCAAATTCTGCAAAAGTCCTCCCCTATGCTTAAATTGCTTAAGAAAGGGTCACAATGTATCCGCTTGTAAGTCTTCCCATTGTAAAGTCTGTTCAAAACCTCATAACACGTTGTTGCATAGGTACTCTTTCGACTCAGCTCAACCTATTATGCTTTCCCCATCAACGCCAGCCCAAAACAATGAAACTTCACAAAGTCTAGCTTCAGTTTCTGCAGTCAACCATGCGATGTCCGAAATGTCCGATCGAGTCATTCTAGCTACCGCGCTTGTCAAAATAAAGGACAAATTTGGAGAATATCGAACAGCTAGAGCCTTACTTGACTCAGGATCTCAAGTAAATTTCATGACAGAAGAATTAGCTCACGGATTGCGGTTGAAAAAGATGCGTAAGGAGATAAGCCTAATAGGCATTGGTAGTTCTTCTTCATCTACACAGTACGTTGTTCAATCTGCCGTTGGGTCGCTTATCTGCTCATTTGAAATGAGTTGCGAGTTTAGTTTGTTGAAGTCAATTTCGTCATATCACCCTGAGAAAGTCGTATTAGCATCAGACTGGAAATTTCCAGAGAACTTACAACTTGCTGACCCGCTTTTCTATAAGCCGCAGAAGGTGGATCTGCTGCTAGGAGCAGACGCTTTCTTTGATTTATTAAGTTCTGGTCACATAAAATCAAGCAAAGAAGCCCCTACACTGCAAAACACTGTATTTGGCTGGGTGGTGTCAGGGCGGCTTAAGTCTACAATGTCGCTACCATCTACTGCGACTGCACTTATAAGCGCAGTGCAAGATTCAGAATCGCTGGATCAGATGGTACGAAAATTCTGGGAGTTGGAGAATACGCCAAATTAAAAACACACTCGTTTGTATACCCCAGAGCAAGAACTTTGCGAGAAGTCGTTCGTTGAGAACGTTATTAGATTACCCTCGGGTCGTTTACAAGTCTCATTGCCTTTTAAATCATCACCTAGCTGCCTGGGCTTGTCATTCGAGACAGCAAGGCGTCGGTTTCTATCCTTGGAACGAAGATTGGCAAAGCAAGAAGACGTGCGAGCTATGTACATAGCATTCATGAAGGAATACATCTCCTTAGGCCACATGACTCAAACCGACTTTGTAAACCCGAGAGAGCCACATTACTTTGTCCCTCATCAATGTGTGCTACGACCGCAAAGTTCTTCGACCAAATTACGTGTTGTATATGATGGATCAAGCAAGACAACAAGTCAGATATCTCTTAATGACATCCTGATGGTTGGTCCAACAATTCAACCGAGTTTATTTGCAACACTATTGAGATTTCGTTTTCGCAAGTTCGCTGTGACTGCTGACATTACAAAGATGTACCGTCAAATAATGATAGACGAGCAGCAACGCAAGTTTCAGCTTATAGTGTGGAGAGAGCATCCAATGGATCCACTCTTGGTTTATCAGTTGAACACGGTCACATATGGTACCGCAACTGCTCCCTTTCTTGCTATTCGATGCTTAAAATTTCTAAGCGAGCTCTATGCTGCTACCCACCCTCGAGGCTCTCGTTCGTTGGCAAACGACTTTTACGTGGACGACTTATTATCAGGTGCACACATAGCAGAGGAGCTCAATGAGCTATGTTGCGAGCTTGTTGAAATCCTTGGCTCTGCAGGATTAACTCTAGCAAAGTGGACATCGAATTTGGAGTCAGATCACATAAAATGTTCTGAGTCACCCATTCAAATTGGAGAATGCGTGGGCACAAAGACCTTAGGATTGATTTGGAATCCAATGTCAGACGTGTTCAAATATTCGATTCAAGTCTTGTCGCAAACTACTGCTCCTACCAAGCGAACTATATTAGCGTTTGCTGCCAAACTATACGACCCGCTCGGATTGATTTGCCCCATAGTCACGAAAGCCAAAATACTAATCCAAGATACATGGTTGAATCACCTCGACTGGGACGAGCCAATCCCAACAGGTCTTCAGAAGGATTGGGAAGAAGTACTTCAATGTTTTTCGAATTTGGACTCCATTTCAATTCCGAGGCACGTTGGCACTACAAAGGCAACGATGTGCGAGGTCCATGGGTTTGCGGACGCATCCACCAGGGCTTATGGGTGTTGCCTTTACCTTCGCGTGGTTCTCGAAAGCACAGTTGTTGTGCACTTATTGACAGCAAAATCAAGAGTGGCCCCATTAAAAACAAAATCCGTGCCACGATTAGAGCTCTGCGCAGCTCATCTGCTAGCACACCTATGGGACTCGGTCCGCTCTATTATAGATTTTCCTGTGATCAGAGTGACGTTTTGGTCAGACTCTGAGGTGGTGTTGCACTGGATACAAACTCATCCTTCATATCTGACAACTTTCGCGGCGAATCGGATTGCTGAAATTCAGGAGATAACCGAAGCCTCAACCTGGAGACACGTTCCATCAAAGGAAAACCCAGCTGATCTGATTTCACGTGGCTGCACAATCAACGAACTCAACAAGTCGCTTTGGATTGGTGGCCCAGAATTTTTAAAACTTGACTCGTCATTTTGGCCCACCAATGCACATTTAAACTTGACATCCGAGCAGCTTAACTCAGAAAAACGCAAGTCCGCAGCGGTCCTCATCGCGGCCGATGTCGGAATAAATCGAATCTTAGACCTTATTGATAACACATCGTCGTATCTTAAAATATTGCGAATAGTGTCGTACATTTGTAGGGTTCTCAAATGGCCACAAATCACGCAAGGTAGATTCTGCTCACCAACAGCAGAAGAGTTGGACGCAGCTTTTCTAACAGTTGTATCTATAATACAACACACTGAATTCCACGAGGAGTTTATCAAATTGCCAAACTCGTCACTTCTGCAATCGTCGTTGCAAAAATTAAATCCGTTTATCGATAAACAACAAGTCGAGAGCTATCTGTTATACGTGTAGGAGGTCGTCTACTACAAGCACCAGTAGCGTACAACGCAAAGTTCCCATTAATAATGCCAAAAAAATGTAGATTTGTCGAATTGTATGTGGAGCATTTGCACCGAACAAATTGTCATGCAGGACCGTTGGTTCTGGTAGGACTTCTGCGTCAAAAAGTATGGCTCATCAATGCTCGCCAAGCATGCAATCGGGTTGTGCGACAGTGTGTGCATTGTTTCCGCTACAAGCCTCGGTTGCTTTCTCAAATCATGGGAAACTTGCCGTCTGATAGACTTAGTGGAAATTACCTGCCATTTAGTGTCAGTGGAGTCGACTTTTGCGGTCCCTTCAAGGTTTCTCTTAAAATTCCCGGCAAGCAACCCATCAAAAAGTATTTAGCTGTCTTTGTTTGCTTCCTTAGTAAAGCAGTTCACTTAGAGCTCGTCGATGATCTAACTTCTAATACTTTCATAATGTGTTTATCTAGATTCATTGGACGCCGAGGAGCAACTGCCAAAATTTATTGCGACAATGCAACGAATTTTGTTGGAGCTGCACGGGAACTGAAGGAGCTCAAGGATCATTTGGACGCACAGAAGGAAGGGCTCATGGCATATGCTGCAACGAGCGGAATCCAGTTTGTCTTCAGCCCCCCAGAGCGCCTCATTTTGGAGGCCTCTGAGAGGCGGCCGTGAAGTCCGCCAAGCATCTTCTGGTGAGAGCCATGGGCAACGCGCTCCTCAGCAGAGACGAAATGGAAACAGTTATCATAGAAGTGGAAGCCGTTTTGAATTCCAGGCCAATCGTGGCCCACACTTCGAGCCCGAACGACGGCGAAGCCATCACTCCGGCACACCTGCTTCTAGGCAGAACGCTCAAAACGCTTCCACTCGCATCCATGCAGCCCGTCGCTGACGACAAGGTGTCGTTCTTACAGAGATGGAAGCTCATATGCGCAATCAAACGTCGATTTTGGCAGGCTTGGTCTCGAGATTACATACTGGGTCTCCAACAACGACACAAATGGACCAGAGAATCAAGCAACATCGAGAACGGAACCGGCGTAGTCCATCACGAAGACAACGTGCCTCCACAAGAGTGGTTGCTCGGGGTAATCATCGACGTTAAGCCAGGAGCAGACGGAAAGGTTCGGGTGGTACAGGTGAAAACCAAAAATGGAGTGTTCAAACGACCTATACATCGAGTTGCACCACTACCAATTTCTTGAAGCCACAGGCATTCAACGCGGCCGATGTTAAGTCAACTCATCATTAGTATTATTGTACATCATATATTCCTACTTGAAGTTATTTATATTCTTTTTGAAATTTATTGTTACAATGAAGTTACCTCGATTATTGTTACCTCTAAGCATGAAGTTTGTTTGATATTTCTATGAGACCACGAAACGGTCACACTTGTAATAAATGCATTGAATTGAAGACGACGAACAAGAAGCTCGCTTGCTAGAAATTATTAATTCCAACTTAAGTCCGCGATTTACGTTGCAAGTGCCAAGCTGCACATCTACCTAAACACTTATGTTATCCAACATTAAAGACATTTTTGAGTTTGGTTACTAGAGACGCACGCATATTTGCAGACAATAAATAGAAATAGAAAACAAACACAATCCTATGCAAAGAGTTTATAAGCCTAAATGTAATTCGTTCCTGTGGTGCCCAGATATGGTAAACTAATTATTAAAATGTGTCAGAATATTAAGAAAGTGGTCCAATAAATATATGTCTGAATTAATTATGGGTTGAGATGGACAGCGTGGGGCGGAATTGGTAGGATTGGGTGTTGGCCATCGAAACGGCTGCACTAACAGACAGCATGCAGTCCCGTGCATCAAGGCTTGGACTCTAATTGGGCTGTCCGTCGAGTATATACTTTATCCACTCTTCTTTGTCTAGGCCAAGACCAGCACACAAGGACAGCTTTTTATTGTAGTAGTCGACAAAGTCTTCTTTGGGCTGCCAAGCTGAAGATTTTTTCCCCAGCTACAATTTACTCCCATGAAACCCAAACTTTACTCTAGTTTCTCAAATCAGTTCATTCAATGTCTCCATTAGAGAATTTTCTCGCGCATGCAGCCACTGATGCCCTCTGCCTGCCAGTTTAGTAGCAAAAACTGTGCTTACAAAACTGTCATCCAAATCGTACGATGCGTTTAAATTTGACAACTGTTTGCTCCAAAATTCTACGTCCCCAATTTCGTCGTACTCACTGAGTGGTTGCTGACAATATTACTTTGGTACTGGATCCGTCAAATCTTTCACGAGGGTAGATTTTAGCATTTGATTGTAACTCTAGCTCTCTGTTAAGCTGGGTACTCAGACGATTGAAATTTTATCGGAGCTTATCTAACATAGCTCACCCAATGTTCAGTTTGCTCTGCTCACGTCTCTGTCCAAAAAAACAAAAGCAAAACGCGCTCGGGCTTCCCTCAACCGAATTTACTCTGCAATCTCGCTCATTGTTCGGTGGCTGTAATTGAACACTGATCGTTCTGAAAGCAACCCCACACCCCATTTAGACAATCGCTAATAAACTGCGGTCTCCTTTAAGACCGAACTTGAAAAATGTTGTTTGCAGACTCAGGAGAGGCTAAGGTTTAGCATAAGCAGAGAGCGAGTCAGTGTGAGAGAGAATGAGAGATTGCATATAGATTGTCTAATACATTCATATTGTTGGTCTGTAAGCGTACACACCTAAGCATACATACAAATAAAGCCTTTTGAATAAGTTAATTTAATGAACCCTAGTGAGAACAAGACCAGCTAAGTCGAAGCTCCGTGTTTGAAAATTTGAAAAGTTAAGCTTAAAGGCGCTGCGTAAGCTTAATTGGAGTCACAAGTGGAATACAAGCATTGGAGTTACTCGGGCGTGATTGAGGACTGAAGGAATCTCAATTAAGACACAAAATCTTTTAATTACGGCCACAGGAGTCTCAGCGGCAAGTAACCAAAACAAAAAACAAGTAAGGAACGCGCCCCCTTTAGTTTACGTTTCCATCCTTAGTGTAAAAGTGTGGTGCATACTTTTAGGCTGCAAATTTGGGGTGGACCCAGTTAAAATATCTATAGCTAGAGAGACCTAAGTATGAAACGTACTCCTCCACCGAAAATGCCTTTGAAACCAAACAATGCTGATGATACTGCACTTAAGTCTAGCCACGAAAATGAAAAAAATTTTTCACCGATCACCCAAGCAATGCAAAAACGGAAGCTGGATAAAACGTCACCCGATGTACCGGTTGGAGGAATGTCGATTTATGACTTAACACGTATAATGTCAAATCTTCTCGACGATAAAATGAAAGATCTTCCTACAAAATCGGACGTCGAAAGCATCACCAAAGGAATCAGACAGGAAATGGGTGCTATGGCCACACAAATAAAGCAACTGGGAAACGAAAACGAGCTGTTGAGACAGGAAGTATCTACTCTGCGAATGGACATAGAGTCAGACAAGAAAATTATAAACAACTTGCTTGAGCAGCAGAAAAAGAAAAACATTGTGATTAGGGGAATGAACTCGGGTGAAGATTATAGGAGTGCTGTTAGAAACCTGGTAGATCAAAAATTAAATCTCAAACATGTTAAAATCAGAGGAGTTCGAAAACTTTATGAGCGAGACGGAAAAATGGCCATTTTAACGGAATGCGAGACACAAGAAGCCGCAGAACAAATCTTGAAAAACGCCTCAAAGTTGCGCGGTACTCGTCTATACATTGAAAAAGACCTGACTGTAGTCAGACAAGAAAATAAAGCGGCCCTTCTTGAATTAAGGAATCATCTTAAGTCCATCGATAGTACCAGGAAAATCATTGTGCAAAACGACAATATAAACGTTGGTGGGATCTGGATGGCTTTCAACTTTAATAGAGTCCTAATGTGTCAAGGAAAGCCAGCAGAAATCAAACTAAAGGAGCTGTATGGCGAACAAATTAATGTTTCCTACATGTCCTTTGAAGGACTGAAGGAAAAAACGACATCAAAAAACTAGGAACATATAGAAAAATAAATTTAGAATATAAGCACCCAAATAATATTTCTCAATTAAATCTAGCTATAATCGATCCTCCGCAACAACGTATCACTTTCCCATCAGCTGATAACTCTCCTAAAACAGAACGAATTCGTATTTTGTCTTATAACGTAGCAGGACTTAAAAACAAACTTATCTTTAGCGAGTTTATGAAATATATATCGTCCTTTCAAGTGTTTGCGTTGTCAGAAACTTTTCTGGAGAGCGAGTCAGCCCACGTGGAGTCACAACTTAAGGACCATGTACTTAAATGGAGAGCCGCAAGTAGATCTCACACAAAAGGAAGGGCAAGTGGTGAAATGCTTTTTGGAATAGACAAGAAATTGGTGGAAAATAATACTGTTCGATTTATTGAAATTGAAGAAATCACGCTCTTTAAGATCAGCACACGCTCAACAAACTACTATGTTCTCCCCGTTTACATTAACTGCAATAAATGGGATGTAGATATTGCCAAATTATATGACGTTCTCAATAATCCGGAATGCAAGGATAACCTGATGATTATTGGTGACTGTAATGCGAGGATCGGTGAAATGCAACTATGTGGATTTAACCCTCAGGTGGTGCCAAGCAAGTTATTGGAAAGAAGGGAAACGCGAGATAAAGTCTTAGACTCTAATGGCCGCAAGTTTATTGACTTGGCAGAATATTTTGGCTTCACTTTGGCAAATGGAAGATCTACTAGCGATGCAATAGGAGATCATACTTTTATAAGAGGTACTGCTCGATCCACGATAGACTATTGCTTGGTGAGAGGCGCGTGGTTAGAGATGCTAGAAGATCTAAAAATAAAAGAAATGATTTTTTCGGATCATATGCCCCTTGAAGCGTCTCTTTGCATCGACCAACAATCTTGCACTGAACAACTCACACTACTTCCAAAGCTAAGATGGTCATATAAACATGTAGATTCGTACAGAAGAACCATGTAACCTAGCGAACTCCAATCTTGATGAAATAAGTGGTCTCACAATCTGTATCACAAGTTCAGCGCTAACCCAGAGTAGAAGTGTGGGAACATCTTTCAAACAGGAGTGGTACAACAAAAAATGTCAACTAGCGAGAGACAAATCGTTTAAACTGCTTAGAATCGCCAAGAGTGAAAACACGGAAGAATCACTGATTCGGTATCAGCAAGCAAACAGCTCATACAAGTACATTTGTCAAGAAGCCAAAAATCAGTTTTATGAAAAGCTAGCAGCATCTCTAGAAGATATTCGTGACAGCAAGTCGTACTGGAGCACCATTAGAAGACTAAACGGAATCTCTTTTTTAAATGGCATAAAAGTGGACGCCGCGCAGTTGGCAATCTATTTTGGTAGTCTACTTAAATTTAGCCCGAAGCAACCCTTGGAGTATGCCCTACCTTATCTTGTAAATGAAATACTAGATGAACCAATTACAGCAGATGAAGTTTCTGGCATTGTCGCTAAATTAAAAGACAACAAAGCTCCCGTTCCAGATCGCATACCGGCTGAGTTCATAAAATTTGCGTCACCAGCATTTTTACAAAAATTGGCAGAAGCATACAACAATATATTGCAAACCGGAAAAGCCCCCAACAGTTTTCAGAAGGCCATTATATTCCCAATTTTCAAGAAAGGCGATCCACAAGTAACAAGCAATTACAGGGGAATTACTTTTCAGAACGCGTTAGCTAAAGTTTTCTCTGCAGTTCTCCTTGAGCGTCTGAGTAAATGGCTTAATACTGTCGATGTGTTAACAGAGTTTCAATCGGGGTTTCGAAAAGGATACTCCACAGTAGATAATATCTTCTGTCTGAATACCATTGCACGAACCTATTTAGACAACGACAAAAAACTCTATGCATTCTTCGTGGATTTTAAGGCAGCCTTTGACTCGATTGATAGAAGAACTCTAATGTATAAGCTGAGCAGAATCGGTATATCCTACAAATTTATAGAAACCTTGCAAAGTCTGTATGAAAGCAATGAAGCTGCTGTATGGGATGGCGCAAAGCTATCCGAATGGTTTTCTACTGAGTCTGGGTCAAGCAAGGATGCTTGTTGAGCCCTGTTCTGTTTTCAATATTTCTAAACGATATAGTGGAGTACCTTCCGAAAGGACTTGAAATAAACGGCCTGGAAATAAAAACCTTGTTATACGCAGATGATATAGTGGTCTTCGCCGAAAGTCCTAAAGATATGCAAGACAATATCAATGCTTTGGATGAGTACTGCAAGGAGTGGGGCCTCAGAGTTAACTGCGAAAAATCAAAGATGCTAATTTTTAAGAAACATTGGAGAAGGCTTGCGTCTGCTGAAAAGTGGCAAATGGGAGACATTGATTTGGATGTGGTTAAATCATATAAATACCTAGGAGTCTGGATCTATCACAATGCCGAATTCAACTTTCACCTCGGTGAAAAACTAAAAGATGCCAAAGTAGCGATAAATAGTACTTGGAGAACGATACTTGGCAAAAAAGAGGTCCCTACCAGCACTAAGTACAAGCTGTTTATTGCCGCAGTTCGGGCAATAATGTGCTATGGTGCACAAGTATGGGGGATACGACGATACGAGGAGGTGGAAAGTCTTCAAAGATACTTCCTTAAGAAAATCTTTCGTCTACCTCAATACACACCGAACAGGATGCTATATCTGGAGACCGGATTATCGCTTCTGCATTTATATACAGCTAACCTGCACTTCTACTACATGCAAAAGGCATTATCCATGGAGGAAAAAAGGGTACCTAGGATTTTGGCAGAGCACCTTTTAAATGAGCGACTGCAATGTTTTAGAGAGTGGGACTGTCTAGCCACGGATCACGGAGTTCAACTAAATCTTGAAGATAACGCAACATGGAAAACTTCGGCTAGGAATATTACGGCTAGAATGGACGAAGCATATAGGATGAAATTTGTTGAAGAATCCCGGAGAAGCTCAGAGCGTTTGATATATAGGCAACTGCATTACGACCTGGGAGAGAATAACTATTTCTCCGATGAGTTTCCCATTGAAGGAATAAGAAGTGTTTTTATGGCCAGAGGTGAAATATTAAAATTGAATTTCATTCCAAATGTCACGACGAATGATACAAACTGCCCACTGTGCAACTGAAGGGAGCAAGAAAATGTCATCCAATTCATTGGAGGTTGTCCTATTCTGCGGGAACTCCGGCAATCCGTTTTTGGAAAATGTACCCTTTTTCCGCACGAAGTAGTAGACATACTAAATGGCGCGGACTGGTCAAAGCTACATAGCTTTGTGATCAAAGCCTTAGCATATAGAAATAGAATCATTAGGGGATTATTTTAATAGGGAAATTTGGTTTTTTATGTGTTGTATTAGTTATTTTGTAATATGCACACATATAGAGTACACACTGTACTCAATACTTTATATAAAATACACACTGTAACACTTTGTTACAATGTCTAAGACCCAAGCACATTTCAAGTGCAGAGTAATACGATCTCCGTTGGGCACATAACACATTAACGCAGCGTCAGCATAACTGAAGATAGCCAGTGGCGCGGGCATATATGTGCATATACCATTCTCTCCTATATATATAATATATATGTGACGCAACAGCGTCGCTGTCGACTCAGTCGACAGCTTAACTGAAAATCTAAACGAATAAGCAACACAGAATCAAATACAAATTGAAGCGAGCAACACCAAGATTGGACACATCAAATATGTGTGTCCAATCATCAATAAAACTAAACTAAAACTACAAAACCAAATGTTTATATCTTATTGGGACGGGACGAGGATGCACCTCCAACACAACATGGCGACCGTGACATGGGTCCTGGAGGACCAAGGACAGGAGTAAAATACAGGAATGACTGAGTGAGTAGTGTGCCAAGTGAAAAAAAAAAATGCCCAGATAGAAAATTTTTTTTGGCGTCATAAATAGAGCGAAAATAGAAATCGCTAAATTAAAAGAAATTTTAAACACAGATACACCCCCACAATGGGCGACTGCAACCAAAATGCAAAACCGAATTGACTTTTTAGAGTCATTCACAGCTAAAACTCTGGAGCACAAAAAAAAAATCACTCACACACTCCCAGTCACATATCAAAATTATTGGAACTATTAATAATCCGATTCCAAGCATACAGATCCCAACCGAAGAACAGAAGAGCCCGCCTGACTGCGAGGGACCGCTATACAGCCCCTACTGCCAATACACCTGCTCACCGGAATCCCGTGCGACCTGGCACGGCCACAAGTAAACCAACCAATACCAAAGCCTGTGCAGACCAGCACCGGCACCGCCTGAGCTCATAGGCCCTGGACAGCAGCAGCAGACAGCAGAAAACAAAGATGACAAACCGAGCAGAATAATTAAATTAAGTCAAAAAAAAAAAATACAAAAATGTTTGCGATTAAAAAAAAAAATTAAAATGTAAAAAACCCAACCATTGTAAAAACACCAATGTAAAACTGAGCTCCAACCAGCTCGGTAGCGTACGACCCATAAAGCCGCACAAAAATTAGGCAGGAAAATGTACACCGTCTAGCACGGTAAAACCTATTCTCCCCACCCACGAGGTGTATTAGGCTCGTGTGTTTTAGACACACGAAACTGGCCATTAGGGCAAACTAATCCAACATTACAAGAAAAGTATAAACTCTCCCCCACCTACGAGGTGTACTAGGCTCGTGTGTTTTAGACACGCGAAACTGGCCATTAGGGCAAATAAACAGAAAATAATAATTTTTTTTTAAACTTTTGCATAAAATCAGAGGAATTGAACAATAAATAAAAACTTTCATATAAAATCCAAACTGGATATACCGTTCTTATTATTAAAAACAGCACCCACAATGGGGCTTATAGACACTAAAACGGTGGATTCAACCGCCAATGTAATCAACAAAAGCGAGGTAATGTCGCCCGACATAGAATTGATTACTGTTTTACTAATTATCATCGTCGTACTACTGTGCGCAAGCGTATTTCTCAAAATTTACCAAATGCACAACAAGTGCCTAAAGAAGAAATACATAAGTAGGGCAAACGATTTGGATAAGGTCTAACAATAATAACAAAAACAAAAAAAAAAAATAAATGAGTATCGATTCAGTCATCCAAACGACTTATCGAAAAGACCCAGAATTCAGAAATAGGACAATCGAAATAATTTCGGAAAACGAAAATCCTATAACAGTACATGAATTTGAAAACCAATATATGTACAGATTCAACACCCAGATATCCCCCCCTGATACATTGTACCGCTACTCAGAAAGGAATAGTACTTTCAACCATTCCAGGTATAAGAGTAAGCTCTGTAATAGATGAACATCCTATATTGGGACGTACAATCCTTATTACAGTACAACTGTCACAGAAATAACAAACAAAAAAAAAATCTTTTTACAAAATAATACATCAAATAAACCAAACAAAATAAAATGAAATTAATTATTATCCATAAAACTTTACTATGGAATGGCAGGATATCGCTAAAACCATAAATGACATTAGATCAAAGTTTGAAAAATCTTATAAATGCATATCCCAAAACAGACTCGTACAAGAGGTTACTGTTAAAAAACATGCAACCATATTGGTCGATTGCTTTAACCAAGCCCGAAAACTAATATACGACCACAAAGATAAACTAACAAACAAACATTGGTCTCAGGTATCTAAAGTCTTAATCAAATTCAGATCAAACTTGATATCTGTAAAAACGAGACATAATTTGGATATTTCAATACCAACCGTCATAAATACCGATCTAACAATCGAAACGGTGGTGGTTCAGAACTTCTAGTCATAGAGCTCTGGACCTAATGGGGGCGTATGTGGTCAGGGAAAGCTTCTGATCGGTTCAACTTGGCGAACGAGTTTGGGTGCGGCTTTGCAGTGAGTGATAAACTGCGCCACTCTGTCATCAGCTTTACACCAGTTGACGAGCGGCTTGCCGCGCTCAGACTTAAGGCAAAATATTTTAATATTAGTCTTATCTGTGCTCACGCGCCAACAGAGGACAAGATAGACCCGATAAAAGACGAATTCTATGAGCGCCTGGAACAACTATATGAGCGCTGCCCCGACCACGACATAAAGATCGTGCTAGGCGATTTTAATGCGAAAATCGGGAGAGAAGGAGTTTTTGGTTCGACAGTCGGACGCTTTAGCCTTCATGAAACAACCTCTGGTAACGGAGAGAGGCTAATAGACTTCGCCGCGGGCAGGAACATGGTCGTAAGTAGTACCAGATTTGAACATAGAGACATCCATAAGGCGACCTGGAAGTCCCCTGATCAACGAACTCGAAACCAGATTGATCACGTTGTGATCGACGGAAGGCATTCATCAAGTGTACTAGATGTGCGCGCGATTCGAGGAGCCAATATTGACTCGGATCATTGCCTTGTTGCAGCCAAGGTACGCACACGGCTCAGTGTGGCGCATGCCGCACGCACTGGCACACGTCGAAAGCTAAACGTCGAGATGCTGCAATCACAAGGGACCTCCGAAGCCTACAAAGCTAAACTCGCCCAACTGCTCAAGGAATCCTCCCCATCCCCTCCCGATATAGGTGAACAATGGAATCAAATATCACACTCCATGAGAGCAGCTGCCGAGGAGGTACTCGGGTACTCCGAGTCCCCTCAAAGGCGGTCTTGGTACGATGAGGAGTGCCGACGCGCTACTGCAGAGAAAAACGTGGTGTACAAGACATTTCTGCAGACGAGAGCGGATGCTGATAAAATTGTTTACAAGAAGAAAAGGAAAGAGGAGAAGCGCCTATTTAGAAGAAAAAAGAATGAGCAGGAAAGGCGCCTGCGCGAGGAAGTCGAGATGTTATTCGGCATGAGCGAGACTCGAAAATTTTACCAAAAGATTAAGCAATTAACAGAAGGTTTCAAGCCCAGAGTCCCACAATGCAAAGACGAACACGGGAATCTAGTCACAGATCCGCAAGTGGCGCTTAACAAATGGAGAAGTTACTTCTCCAACCTACTGGGAGGCGATGACGAACAGGATGCCGCCACTAGAGAAGTAACGATGCCACCGATCGACAACATAGAGATAGACCCGCCGACCCAACAGGAAGTCTGTTTAGCCATACGAAGGCTAAAGAACAACAAATCACCAGGCGCTGATGAGCTGCCCGCTGAATTGTTCAAGGCTGGAGGCGATGAGTTGGTAAGGTGCATGCACCAACTTCTGTGCCGTATATGGGTTGACGAAAGCATGCCCGACGATTGGAATCTAAGTGTTCTCTGTCCAATCTTTAAAAAAGGAGACCCTGCAGTTTGCGCCAACTACCGCGGGATCAGTCTCCTCCCCATCGCATATAAGGTTCTGTCCCGCATTATTTGTGAACGTCTAAAGCCGTTTATTGATACACTGATTGGACCTTATCAGTGTGGCTTTAGACCTGGTAAATCCACCACAGACCAGATTTTCACACTTCGACAAATCCTGGAGAAAACCTATGAAAGAGGCAAACAAACACACCATCTTTTTGTTGATTATAAATCAGCCTTCGACACACCGATAAGGTCAAGCTTCTTCAAAGCCCTGTCTACTTTAGGTATTCCAGCAAAGTACGTTCGACTTTGCATGATGACGTTGAGAAGTACGCAAAGCTCCGTCAAAATAGGAAAGAACCTCTCCGAACCATTTGATACCAAAAGAGGTTTTAGGCAGGGCGATACCTTATCGTGTGACTTCTTTAATCTACTGATGGAAGATATACTGCGCAAGTGCGAACATGCCAACAGAACCGGCGGATTTATTTATAAAAATCTAATGCTACTTGCATATGCCGATGATATTGACATTATCGGCAAAACCACACGGGCAGTAAGCAAGGCGTTTTCAGAGATTGAGAAGGAGTCTAGATTAATGGGTTTAGCGGTAAATGAGGACAAGACGAAGTACCTAGTAACCGCGGACAAAAAGTCATTGCGACTTGGGCAATCTGTTACAATGGAGGGGTACAACTTTAATGTTGTAGAGGATTTCGTCTACCTCGGAACGATGATAACCAGCAAGAACAACATCAGTCTGGAAATCCGACGAAGAATCACTCTTGCGAACCGATGCTACTATGGGCTAAGTAGGGAGTTCAAGAGCAAAGACCTCAAGCGAAGAACAAAAATAGCCCTGTACAAGTCGCTTATCATCCCAGTCCTGCAATATGGCGCAGAAGCATGGACAATGACAGCAGCGGATGAAGCGGCGATTGGCGTGTTTGAACGAAAAATTCTTCGGAGGATTTATGGACCTTTAAAAGTCGGCGATGATTTCCGCATTCGAAGAAACGACGAACTGTATAAGCTCTATGGGGACACCAGCCTGGTTAAGCGCATAAAGCAGCAGCGGCTGCGCTGGCTAGGACATGTCGCCAGGATGAAGGAAGAAGCTCCAGCAAAAAAGGCGTATAAATCGAAGGCGGCTGACTATGGAGGCGGCAAGGTGGGAAGACCACCACTAAGATGGGAAGACCAGGTGCGGGAAGATTGGTGAGACCAACTGATGGCAGCTCGCACAGAACAGAAGCGAATGGAGAGCGTTAACTGAGTGAGGCCCGCAGAAGAAAGAAAAGAAAGGGGTGTTTTAATTGGAACACACAGACCGAAAATTGTAAATGGTGGTTAAAAAAAAAAAAAAAAAGAGTCTCTATGGCAGCTATAAGATATAGCAGTCCGATCCGACATATTAGCAGTGTGCAGTAAAAAGAAGACTCTGTGCAAAGTTTCAGCTCGATAGCTTTTAAACTTAAAGACTATTTTGCGGACGACAGACGGACGGACAAAGCTCAATCGACTCAGCTCGTCGCCCTGATCAAGAATATATATAGTTTATAGGGTCGGAAATGAATATTTCGATGCGTTGCAAACTTCTTGGCAAAATTATAATACCCATTGTAATCCAACTGCAGTGGCTTAAACATTAACCAATTAACCCCTAAAGTCGGATGGATAAATCGATGGATAGTTCTAACAGTGCTTAGCTAATTTTAATTGATTGACCACAAAAATGAAAAAAGAAAGCCGACTATAACATGCTCTGTACCTCCCAAACATTGTGTATAACGAGAAGGCGATTATTTTTTCGGAACCAAGTGGGATTCTATACATTTGGTTCATCTTGTAAATAGATCTCGACTTACTTACTTCCTAGAGCAACAAGTTGTTCGAAACTTATAATTGATTGAGTGTATTTTATAAAGCCTTCATTTTGCACTATATGGCACCCTTGGCATCCTTGGCATTTTCGGTAAAAGCCTCGTCGTAGCGCCGGCAGTGCTTTCGCCCTCCACCTCGAGTAGAAATTGCTCCGTTTTAATCATTTTTACACATGTTTCCTTTTCAGGGTTCGGAAACTCTCTTTGTCTGCAGCACTCCATCTCAGCTCTTGGTTCCGGTTCTAAGCTGGGAGCCACAGAGTTGTGGTTCGGGAGTTATTGAAACCTATTTACCGTTACCGACGACAGCTAAGGGATCTTACTTAAGAAACTTCTTTTTAAAGCCCCAAATGACCGCACATATTTTTACCATGATTATGACAACACCGAACCGCGATAAGCCTTTCCTCCAAGCCCCCAGCCTCTAATCCTAACTCTGAGATCACAAGCTACCTCCTTCACATGGACTGAACATTTTTTTAAAAGGGAACTACTCTTCAGCAAGCTTTCCCATTTCTAAACATGAACACTTACGTGAAATGGCACGATTATTGTAGGCGCGTGCTGCATGCTCTGGATCAAAGATTATGGCCCGAGTGTATTCCTCTATCGCACTGATGTACTCCTTGGCCTTGAAATACTCATTGCCACACAACCGATGTCTGCAAAGAAAATGTTAATAAATAAAAAATATTTTTGATATCGTTCAGTTAGTCTTACTTATCAGCAAATTTCTCTCTTTCCATGTGGCTTAGCTGTTTAAGCTGTGCATCTAGCCGCTCCTTAAGAAGATCGCGCTCCGCCTGTTTTTCGCTGAGCAGCACTTCCTTTGAGACTGGAGCCTCATTCTTGCGATTCATTTTCAGTAATTCCTCTTTGGAGCGCTCATCCTCCAGATCCATACGCAAAATCTCCACATCTGGATCGTATTTGTCCCATTTATTATAGTCCGTGGACTTGATACGCTGTTCGTTGGTAGTTTGAGGCTTAGCTGCTTGTGCTGGGGCCGGCTTGGCTGGGTTGGACTTCTCCTGCTGCTTATCAGGCTCTATTTTGGCAGCTGCACGCATGGGCGGCAAGTTAGCGTTCAAAGTGCGCATGTCCTGCTTCAGCTCATTAAGCGCAATATCTGTGGTCTTGATGTCATGCGTCCAGTCCTGTTGGGAGATGAAAGGTTTTGATGTGTTTTAACTTCTCTAGCTTGTTATAAAAAATTACAAGTATTGGCTTCAATTCCTTTTGGTCCAGGACATCGCTGCGTTGTATGGGCTCCTCATAACGAAACAATTTACTGTTTGGTTTCAGCAGTTTCAGCTTCTCCTCGGCACAGCGCGTCAGATCCGGATAATAGCCTTCCTCACCGGAACGCAGAATTTGCACGATTTTTTCCATTTCGCGAGCATTTTGACATTGCTCCACATAGGCAAAGTCCAAATGGGCTAGGGGTATGTTAAATTTCTGCAACAGGCTTTTGCGATCCTCCATGTTTCTACTGTTCTCTGGCAAATTAAAAATACAAATTAAATGCGTTCGGTGAAGTTTGATTCGGAAATGTGTTTATTGATCAAACAGTCTTTGCTTTGACATTTCGCCGCTTGCCTGGCAACGAATAACAATGCTTTGTTCCGTTTGTTTTCCTCGAGCTGTTTATCATACCTGTGGATTCTTTTTTGTTTGTCAAAAACTTGACGGACGCAACAATTCCTTTAAGATAAGGATAAATCTTTCTCTAGTTATTTGGCCAACTTAAGTGGGTTCTTAACTGGCTTGCTCTGTTAACCGGGAATTACATCGAAAGGTTTTGTGCAAATCAAGACTGCCAGTGCCTCGATTAGCTAGCTACACCTTAAAAAATTGACTAAAAATCAAATTTCCTCAACCTATCAAACTATGTCGAACGACCTTCGCGGTAGGAAACTGAACAATTTATTATTCCCTTGGAGAGGGTATATTGAAATTGTCCGGATGTTTTTAACGCACAGAAGGAAGCATTTCCGACCACATAAAGTATATATATTCTTGATCAGCATGACGAGCTGAGTTGATATAGCCATGTCCGTCTGTTTCTATGCTATCTCCTTCGTTAGTTTTAAAGCTATCTTAACCAAACTTTGCACGAAGTCTTTTGGTACAAATACGCACATTTGTCGGAACCGGCCGGATCGGATGACTACAGCATAAGAACGATCGGTTGAAAAACTAGTTTAAGTGAGAAAAACTTTTTTTGTTTTCAGTGTTATCGCTCCCAACGCTCTTATTAATAAGTTTTTAATGACTCTACATAATTTCAACAAGATTTGTCGAAATCGGACCACTATATAGTATTGCTGCCATACAAACTGTCAGGCATATATCAAGCTCCAAGGGTATATAAACTTCGGTCGAGCCGAAGTTAGCTTGCCTCTATTTTTTTTAATTTAACTTTACTTGACCGTTGATAGCTGGAAAGTACAAGAAGGGCTATATGTGCATCCTAATTTCTCAATTTTGGTGGAAACTTCTTGTTACTTTACAATTCTGTTGTCCGTTGTAGGAACTCGCATAGGTCACAGATATATGTAACACATTGTCGTAAAACAAGATTTCGTTTAAACTTAGTACCGTCCCTAGATTTGAGTATTTAGAGTTCTTAGTTATCCTTAACCATTTGCCCTTTTCCCATGGAAACCAATATTTTTGATTAGTTTTGAAAGTATCATTTTGCTTTTGAGTTTTTATTATAGAATATTCATTTCGTTTTTGCTTAGTTGGTATATAAGTAGTTTGTTTATGTTTTTTTTTTTTTGCAATTTTGCTGTGTTTTATTGTTTAAAATTAAGTTCATTCATTCAAATGAGTTTTAAAGGAGTTTGAGTTCAAGTTGTATTCGCTTCAAACAAATGTGTGTGTTTCTGGTGTGTCTTCCTTATGAAGATGTGTGTGTGTGTGAGTGTTGGTGTTGATGGGTTGATGCTAGATGCTTACAGTAATATGTAGACACATACTTATCTGGTACAAAATGTGCAGCTTTAAGGGTCTTTGACTAATGAGTTTGAATGATGGACGAAGCATAAAAAGCCAACCGAGGTATCTGAATCGGAACTAAATTATAGCCGTTTAGTACTTGTCTCTGATTTTTGTGTGTGTGTGTGTGTGTGTATACAAATATGCCGTTGCTTGTATATAAAGACGCAAAATATACATATTTTTTCTATATATATATATATATGATTTATATGTCACATTTGTAGTTTGTTTTGCATTCGAAACTTGTGGTTTGCCTGTGTTTTTTTGGGGTCTTCTAGAATTTGATTTGTTCTTTTGTTCGGTTGTTCATTTTAAAAATGTTTCTCGTTTTGTTTGCGTTTAAAAGATCTGCATTTAGTTTCTGTTTTCGGGTTTTGCCATGCAAAAAATATAGTTCGTACATACATACAAATGGGTATGCACATTCTTCTCTGTAGGTACACGATTCTCACCTATGTTTAATTAGCAAATTGTAAACACTTTCTCTGCTCTCAGCTGTGTATGTATATATATATTGTATTGAAGTAGGGGAGATTTGGTTGGGTCCATGTTGGGTGATTAGCATTTATTTGGTTTAGAGTCAAATATTTCACATTGAGACAATTGAATGGATATTTAAGTTTAATGGCTTCACACAGTTGCGCACGTTTAGGTTAAGGGTTATCCCCGCATCGATCGTTAATCATAATTTCGGTTAGATTATATGTAAGTGTGTATGCATATGGTAATATATATCTATATATATTGTATATATATGTATGTATAACTTGTTGTTTATATTTAGTTGTAAGTAAAACATGAAATTTACACGACACTTAGTTGCTGGTTATTTGCTTGGGTTTTACTTTTATTGATAATTTCTCTTTCAGAACTCAAATACATTAAATATAACTTTTGCAATTGTTAACGCATTTTATGTTTTGTGTGTGTATTTTTTTTCGTTTTCACCTGCTCCAGGCCTTTAAACCAGTGAATGCACCACGCTCCTCTCATGTATCAGGAGGAGATGCCACCGACACCTCACTGTGTGCCTTTTTTTTGTACCTTGTTAGATGGTGATCAATAATGCTTTACTCTAACTATGTAGATGACAACCAGTTCGACTAGTTTGGTTAGTTAAAGCACAACTGAGAATTGGAATTGGTAACAGCAACATAATCAACAATGTCAATGTTTGTTAAACAAATCATGGGGGAGAGTATTCATAAACATAACAGAATGCTGCTTAATTTTCATTTTTAATATATAAATATTTTCATATATATATGTGACGATTTGTAAAAGGTTCACGGTATGAAGACACAACAACAATAATATATGGGTTCCATATGAATAGTTTACCAACTAGTTACATACACTAAAATGTTCATTAGATAGAGATAAGTGAGTTGGTCCGAGTAGTATCTTAGCTGATTTTGAAAATGCCTGAAAAAAACTAGTAAATCGGGTAAAAGGTGGGCAGCTTCGGCTTTGCATTTTAAAGTCCTTGTCAAAACTATTTTAGAAGAAACTTTTAAAGTTTTCAGTCGCTTAGAATTTTACTCGCATGTTTCACCTACTATTTGAAGCTGGAATTAGTTGTCACAGATTTGAAGTGGAAAAGAAAATGGATCGAACCAACGAAAATATTATATTTAGTCGTTTTATAGATCAGATTTTTTTTCTGTCTCTCTCTTACTGCCGGTTCATTGCCGCCAATTTTAATTTTTGGCACCACAAAATATTCTTTAATTTTTTTATCGAACATTTACATGGCGCCCGAGCAGGCACTTACAAAATGTCAGGGTAACAGTGGTGTTCTTGACCAAACTTATCACCAATCAAAACACTTATAAAAATTGTTCATTCCTCTCTTCTATTGACTGTCTAGTTCACGGCACAACTTGGAAAATTACCGGTTTCCAGCTGACAAGATGACATACATATGTTTATATGTGTGAAAAATTACATGTTCAAACTAACAAATTGGCAGTGTAATGAAAAATACTAGGAAAGATATAGATCAAAACTTGATTAGCTCTAAAAACTTATTGTAATTTGCTTCATCGTGTGATTGCACTTCATCCGTAGCCTTGAAGTCCGTGATTTTGAAAGCAGTCTATGTGACTTCAATTGCAGTCTTAATTGATTTCGCTGCTTTCTGGATCGTCGATTTACGGTGCGAGACCTCACTGACCTTTTTGAAATATCGGAAGGATCAGTAAAATCCATTTTGAGACTCCCTGTTTTGAATCGATAGAAGAGTTAGAAACCGAAACGGAGAAGGCACGGAAGGCTAAATGTGTGCACAAGTGTATTGCATTTGAGGGAACTACTTTGAGAAGAATGAAATAAATTCTCAAGAATAAATGAATAATAAATTCCTGGTATTTTGTCCCCATAGTAGTACACAGCGAAAAGCAAATTGGCTAGACGTTGCGGGTAGAAAAGTCAATCCTAACGCTAAATATAGAACGCGGAGAGCTACATGTAGCATGCAGAAAAAACTGCATGCAATGTGTAGGAATGTAAAATGTAAACGCAAATGAAGAAAAGCTAAATGTTGCGTGGGAAAAGTCAAAGTCTACACCACATTAGAAATCGATTTTTTCCAAATGACTTTAACATTTTCCATGCAGCAATCTGAATACTACACGAGCACTTTAGATTTTCTGCATTAACGTTATATATTGAAATCCAAGAATGATAAATCCTATATATTTCATTTAGCAAACTGCTTGTCACACGTGGCGGATATCTACACGAAACGTTTGGGCCGACGCTTGGTTTGGTTCATAGAATCTATGGAATAGCATCAACTTTCTTAAATGTCATATCAACTCGGACTCTTCAAAATAAACAGTAGCTCGAGTTATCAATAGATAAACGACTACGACCGCGAAAAGTCTAGCTCTCTCGTTTTCTGGCATTTTCTTCTCGTTTCTGGTTGCATCAACTTTCTTAAAAATGTCATACTTTTTCAAGTGTTAAGATGATCGAGAACACCAAAACTCTTGAGACTTCTTCAAAATATAACAGTAGCTCGAGAGCCGAAAATCAATAGATAAACGACTAAAGCGACCGCTTGGACAAAGTCGTAAGTTTCTCTCTCGGTTTTTCTGGCATTTTCTTCATACGCTTGAGTTCTCCTCGGACTAACTGTTATAATTATGCTGGCGATTGTGTGTGTGTGTGTGCGTGTCTGTGTAGGGAATGTCAAAGGGGTAGATAACATCGATTCAACTTGCATCCAAGTTGTTTCATATGCCTAAATCTTACAGACTCCTCGTGTTTTGTTGTTTTTCTTTTGTAAACTAAATGTAAATGATTATTGTTACACATATTTAATTTATCAAGACTTTTGACGCACGCTCAGTACTGTTTAAATCTTATTTACTTTTGCTGTCCAGCTTTATAGTCTTTTGAAAGAATTTTGAAGACATCTTGTGGTTCTCTAAGCGCTTTGCCAATTTACGCAAAAAATAATTGAATACAATTTATTGTAGATATTATGCCAAAAAGCTATGCCCCGCACTGAACGCGCGTGCGATTTTTGGTTAAAAAATGTTACATTTGCCAATTATCATAAAATTTAAATCGTAAAAAAGTTACAACAACTCTTGGGTAGAAAAACTTATTTAAAAACTATTATTGAAATTATGTTACGTTTGTCACTTAATTAAAAGCTGCGCAGCCACTCTCGATTGGCTTGATTTATCTCTTTAATAATTGTAAGTTTTGGTTTGAAGTTTCAGTCAGTTTTGTGTGGGGCGAGTGTGTGGGTGCGACGATGATTTGATTGTTTAATCAGCTTATTGCTTTCTTACTTGTGGAGGGGAGAGTCCCAGGGTGCGAGTGGGTTGGCAGTGGTGGTACAGCAGTCCCCTGCTCTGCGATGCCCCTTCTTCGACGGTCGATGATGGATGTGTGAGAGGAGAGGTGAGGGGAAATGGTACGCAAGCTAAATACTAAATCATGCTTAAGTCTTTCGCTTAATTCAAAATGGAATTACAATTGTTTGCTGTCTTGGCCTGGCTGATATGTGTGTGCGTGTGTGCATGTGTGTGTGTGGGTGTGTCAAATAAATCAGCCTTATTTTGAATGCAATTTTGTATAAACTAATTATGCAATTTCCAATTATCAAAAAGGTTAAACACCAACACACACAAACAAACGCCCAGGCCCCCAGCTTCTGGTGTGTGTGTGTATACGTGTGTGTGTGTGTGATTACTGATATAAAGTATATAGTTTATATATCGTAAATATCTACTTGTATATGTATAATATATAAGTATATTTCACTTAGTTATCGTTTTTAGTGGATGCAACATACCGCGCTGTACCAGCAATCGCTGCGTCGCAACTTTCGTCCAACTGCCAGCTGCTGCCGATGAGATTTCTAATTGTAAACTCCTCCCCTTGATCCTTAAATACTTTTGTTTTGTTTCTGGTTATTTTGGATTTTGTTTGTCACATTAACACATCAAGAAGAAATATCATAAGTATGAAGCAACTACGCTTATTCATATATGTTTTAAATCTGTTTCGCTTACACCAAATACACGGAGGGGACACATATGTTTGTCCTGTTCAATATCATCATCATGTGTGGGGGACAGGGGAGAAAAACCAAATGAAACAATTATACAAAAAAACAACACACATTTCACAGACATTGGCCAGATAGCACATTCTATTGAGTATTGATATATCCAACTATTTGCCTTAATTTTAGTAGAAAGTTGTACTACCATCTGAGGCTCTGGGGTTAGAAACCATGACTGCTTAAGAAATGCATTTCCATCATATGAGTAAGTAATGTGTGTACAATGGTGGCCACAAAATTAGTTCAATTTTGATTCTTTTTCTTTGAAATCCTTTTTAATTGAACACGAACTTAGCACACCTTTAAGAATTTATATAAAACTGAAAGATTGAATATTAACTCTCTCTTGGATAAACGATAGACAAACCAAATTTGGGCAGGTATTTCAGACAGACCATCGACTTAGTACGGTACGGAGACGCCAAAAAGGGCTCGCAAATGCTTATCACATAACGCAGAATTTGTGTTTGGGTGCCAAAAATTAAATTATTTTAAGAACAAAATTTCGGAATGAAAAAGTGAGCGTAAAAATCGGTTAAACCGCTTCCATGAGGAAGAATAAATTGCGCTGATTAATGCCGTAGAGGCAAATGGACTTCACCAATAATACGAATTTTGATACAGTTGACATTCACAGCCTTCAGCAGCAGTCCGCAGTCCAGAAAAAGCTGCAACAAGCATGTCCGGGCCAATGCCGATATAGAGCACTATTATAATGAATTATTGTTATATTTTCTTATGAAATTTTTGATAGATTCGTATTGCGTCTGGAGAGGGTGTTTCGTTTTCACGCCAAGTGCAGAGGTAAATAAAACTATTGGCGCTCATATGGAAGTTTTGAAGAGTTTTGTGCGTTCCGAAAGGTGCCATGAGGATGGGTTTAACAACCATTGCGGGTAGAGTTTTAAATTGAAACCCAGAGCTGTGACCCAAAGATCAGCAGAGGGGTAATTGTCCCGCTCGGCAGTGTGCTCTTTAAATTAGTATTACCTAGGACTCCGGTCTCTTAGGCGCAAGTCTGGAGCCACCAACTAGGCTCATTGTATCGTATGCACTTTTCAATGCTTACACTGAAGAAAATATCCAGAATTTTCGCACTTAAATCAGAAATTTTCAGTTTCAAAACTTTGGATTTGTTTAGCACGATTTGGAATTTTATTAAAGAACTTTTGGAGATAAAAAAAACATGATCTAGACTCATTTATGTTAGCTAAGAGCGATTTGTACTATTCTCAGATGACACAAATTTTATTTTCGTCACAGTGCTTTGTATAAATAAGACAGTTTTCAAAGCATTCAGCTTGCTAAGCTGATCAAAAGTGATTCTATTCATATGAAGCGTTGTGACAAAAATAATATGTATGTCATCTGAGAATAGGCCTCTAAGTAAGAGCTCGTTTTTACATTTACAACGAAATGATCTTAAGTTAAAACTTTTTTTTCTTGAAATAACTGAAAATTTATATTGTTGAATTTTTAAACGGTCAGTTTCGATTTTAATAACGATTCGTGCTCAAAGTAAGAATTTCCAAAAGCGATACCTTTTTACAAAACACGAGATCGAAACAGTATAAAATCAAAAGCGTTATTTAAAGACCAAATCGTTCTGCTTTATTTTTTGAGTGTACCACGTACCGTAATATCAACCGTATCTAAATAAAGTATATTATTCTAAATTTTTTTAATTGCGCTTTCAAATCCTCATAAAAAATTGAGAATAAATATTATAGTAATATAATATAAGATACTTTGACAGTAGGAAATCACAGTGGTTAGAGTGTGACGGACATATTCCCAAATGTTTAAAAAAAAAAACGTAAATAAGAGCGAACAGCGGACGAATTTCCTACTGCGCAATCGTTAAGTTTAGATTAAGGTGGAGTTAATAAGGTGAAGCCGACAGAGACCACGATCTGTGTTTTTAGCTAGAAGCGAACGGCTCTAACCGACTTCGATATACCCGTTACTCATGAAAAAACATGTTTAATAGTGTTCCTGCGTTCCTTAGGGTGACCATCCGAAAAGTATGCAACATTTTTTTTTGGTGGGTAGCGGGGGGGGCTTGGTTCACTTTTTTGCTCATAACTTGAGAACCGTTCATCCGATCTGTATCCTTTCTTCGGCAAATCGATTAATTTTGCTAATTACTAACTATCTTTAGAAGGTACGAATCGTCTATTTTCAAAACTGTAGGAGATAAACCGTTTTTTTAATTGCGGGGGCGGGAGGGGGCGTGGCCAAAATTTGAAATAAACTTGATCTGCGTGCAGATAAAGGAAGCATTTGTCCCATACATGTCAAACCTCTATCTCTTACCATCTCTGAGATCTAGGTGTTCATACAGACGGACGGACGGACAGACGGACATGGCTATATCGACTCGGCTGTTGATGCTGATCAGGAATATATATACTTTATATGGTCGGAAATGATTCCTTCTGCCTGTTACATACATTTGCACGACTTAAGTATACCCTTTTTACTCTACGAGTAACGGGTATAAAAATGGACTGGCGTGTCTTTATATCTCACAGGCGTACATCTACTGGCCCTTAACAGAGGCTGACGGCGTCACCTTGTTAGTTCCACCATTTTCTAGATATCCTAGTCTGTGCTTAAGAATGCCAAATTTGAATTTTTTTTTGGCGACTTATTTTTTTTTTCATGATTTACTTTCGCAATAATTGTCTTTTTCCTACGCTACGCCACTGATTGTTCTCCGTACTGTGCTCTATTCGGAGAAACTTTTGTCTATTAGAGACGAAGAAGAAGACTTGAGCGAATTTTTGAATGACATTTGTCTAAAACTGTTTCCGGCTTATTTTACCGAAAAAACCCAAATAAGAAGTTAGATTAAAAAGAGAGGTTGTTCTGCTGCTGATAATGGTTCGACTTTGTGAGAATCGACTGTCATTGTGGAATGAAAGCGTCTGTGTCGCACTGTCTCTCTGCGCTCACACTACAACTCAACAATAAAATCAACACTTACACCTTCCCGTTCATACATTTCGCTCTTTGAACGATTGACTAAACTATCCCTCAAAATTAAAATTGAGTTTTGTAATTTATTTGGTAACATAAGAATTAGCACTTGATTTAACCGAAAATAATTACGTAGATTCTCCCATTAGCTCTCCCACTGGGTGTGAAGTTTAAATTTTATATATTGGAAACTTTTTTTTGCAAATCGTTCTCTTATAAGCGTTAGCATTCGATTCTAAAGAATTGAATTCAGATTTTAGTTAAGCTTCTAAAGAGGACCGTAATGTGAATATCTGAACCGAAGCGAGATTTCAGCTAATAAACCGTACCGGCTTCCTTTCTAAAACATAGAGATAACATGGTTCGGTTCGGTTTAGTTCAGTTCATTGTTAGTTTTACCGCTTTTAGCTCTTACATACGGAAAATGATGCTTGTAAACTGCGGATATAAGTCCGTCAGTTCATCTTTCAGCCGCATGCGTAAGCGCGCCCAAAGTTTAAATTAAGTCTTGCTGATGGACAAAGGAGACTATTTATAGACCGAATTAATTCTTAGCGATGCCGGATCTAAGTTGCTGCCTTCATTCCCCGATATACCTGATATTAGACTACATTTCTTCCTTGAAATTGATTTGTGTGAGTATCAGTATCCCATTTCCTCTTCGGGGCGATATTCTCCATATTCTGTACAATATTTAGCGTTTGTAAGGAGCACTTACATACGGCTTTAAAATACAATCAGGAAGTCAATTTCCAAGGTCCTTGAATACCTATCACCTATTTACTTCACAAATCATAGTATTCCAAACTTGAAACGGTTAAGTCTTCAACCGAATCGGACCCGCTATTTAGTTAGCTGCGAAACCCCTGCTATAGCCCGAACCGGCGGCATAAACGGTGTGAACTACTGAACCGAACCAGTTCTTATTTCCAAACGGTTTGCATCCCTGGTAAATATATAGGTTCTGTAAAGGCGTAGCTTCACAGATTTAGTGTTTGCCATGACTCTAAAAGTCTGGACATTATGGAAACAAAAAGTTCGTGTACTTTTAAGTTTAAAAAAAAACTCTTTTACATTTTCCCAAATAATTTTGAACCTCAAACAATAAATTTCTCATCACGTGCTTAATTCGTGTTCAAATTTCTTAAAGAAATGGCTTCGTGAGCTAAATTCATGACCAGCAATGTTTGTGGGGGGAAACCGTTTAGCTGAGGGAAAGTGGGGAGGGGAAATTGAACCAAAATTAACTGAAATCGTTAAGAAAATCAAGAAAATGAAAACAAAGTTGTTTGCTTTTTTGGTTTTTTTTTTTTTTTTAATTATAAATAACAATTGTATATTTTTTAATAAAACGGGTGTTGTTGCGATTGTTCTTCTCAAGAAAAAAGAAACAAAGAAAATTGTATTTAGAGTGTCGATCTCCTCATTTTGTTTGCTTTTTGTTTTTGTTGTTTTTTTTTGTTTTGTTTTGTATGCATGTTTGCTTCTGCTTTGTCTTGCATTCGTACACAATAAAGATAGTAAGAAATATTAGCAATAATTATACAATAATGGATAGTTTTTAAAAAATATCACTTAAATGTAAATAATTTCCAGAACGCAACAAATTAGATCGAGTGTGTATATGTATATGTATGTATGCATGTATGTGTGGTGCAAGAAAAAACCATAATTAATATGTAAATAATCATAATCGTCATCATTCTGTTTTTTCTTGAAACTTATAGTTAATAAAAAAACGAAATACAATTGTTGAAAAATATGCTTAAACCTTATGTGAGCGGGACTTGCTAAAATTTTTGAAAATATTTATAATATATAATACAATGACTTTGAATAATCGGGTGATGAAACATAGTTTTCAATTTCATATTTAAGCCACGTTATAATTTTGTGTTATCATTTTCAAAGCAAAGACAATGGTACTATTATCTCGTGAATCTTATTTCAAAAATGGGATTCTTAATTCATTATATTCTCAAATCTAATAAACATTATTTTCATCGAAAAACTTTATATAAATAGTAACCCTTTTAAAGGCTGAATTCTTATTTATACGAAGTACTCTGCCAAAAATAATATTTATGTCATCTGAGAACATCTGAGAAATGTTCTATTTTCAGAGTCAAGCTCAATTTTTCTGACGGGGAAATGGCTTCACATTTGCATTTTAAGATTGTAATTAAGACTTAAGTCCTACAATGCCATCGGCTTATGCAACCGGAATCCGATTCGTAAGCGCTTTTGAAATAGAAATGTCGACATATTGATATCGAATAACTTTTGGCAATATTTTTGTAAATACATTTTTTGGGTTTTCGTTTTGCCCATTAACGTTTACTTTAGGCGTTTTAGTAATGCCAGTAATACTAGTAATATACAAGAGAATGCCTTCAGAAAACCTCCCTTTATGTAGCCGAAACTATGAAAAATATCGATATCTCGACATCCCTATTATGAAACTTGCACGAATAAAATTTAATAATTGAAAACCAATTTAAGAAACCGTTAAGAAGACATTCAGGAATGTTCTTACTTCCACTAACACTGCAACTTTTCGAAAGCGGAATTAATTCGTGTTCTCGTAACACCAAACCGAAAAAGTTTCCGTTTTGAAATGTAATAATTTCCAAATTACACATTCTCACAGTTGCTAGATATACATAACGTGAATTTTCCTTAATTCAGGGATCCATTTAGAAATTATCATTGGCGTTTTTGCAGTGCAAACAAAATCGAAAATTAGCGGACCGGTGGTTTGCATTTTTTAATTGAAATCACGAAAACGAAACAGAAGCGGAATTTCATTCGATTTACTTTTGAAAAAAATTGTGGAATTAAGAACATGAACATTTTTAATTTGTCAAGTATTACGTTTTAACAGATTTCACAAAGTGGTTTTTTACATTTCGGTTTTCTTAATTCAATTGACTTCTTTTCTTCAACCTGTTCCGTACAAATGGAAATGAATTTGTTCGCCCTTTAAAATTCTGCAATATGTATCGAATCAATTAATTATTTTTATTCTTTTCGTCAAAATAAAGGTTACTGAAATGAAATGCGCTAAAAATAGCCAAAACTGTAACGGCAATGTTCAAACCTCTGATATAATAGAGAAGTTAAGGTTGCAGAATAGAAATGCTCGAACCTAATTATTTGACTCTACGCTCGGTTCATGGATTCTTAATTTTCTTGATGAAATTTTTTAGCTTAAGAATTTATGAGAACCTTTAATAAATATCCGAATCGACCTCCTTCAAAATAGTTATGCTTCATAAGTCCTCTACAACGGATTTGAAAATGAAAAGCTTACTTCACCTTTTAGGTACATTTGATTGGACCTGCCGAATATACAATTTTTAACATCAACTCTATTTGATGCTTTTTGGTGTATAATAAGCCTAAACAAAAACATAAATATAAAAGGCCGAGTCGTAACATTTAAACAATTTTTTTTTTAATTTATACAATAATTAATTATACAACAAATATACGCTTCGGGAATGCTGAGACCTACTTTTTTTCTGTTTAAAAATAAAATAAAATAAATAAAAAAAAAATGTTGGCGAATTTTGAATTAAGCCTGGAAGTTTGGTTTTAAAATAATAATGCTGCGATTCATTTATTGTTATAAAATTTCTTTAAAAACTGACTAAAGTGATTCTTTGAATCGAATCTCTTTGCAAGCAAAGTTTAGAAGATTTGGTTCTTTGTATGTTATGAGAGATCATTTCTTTTAAGAACGTTGCTTGGTACAAGAAATCGAGACCGAATTAATTATTGAAACTCCACAATTATGACTCTATTTTTGAGAGCGCAGTTTGGTTATGAATTGTACTTTGTCAAATAATTGGTACCGCAACTATATATGTGCTATGCTAACTTTTTGATTTTCAGCTTGGTTTCCAGCCCCTTTTGATAGATAAAGCATTTTGCTGTTATTTTCAGTAGAATTCATTGAGACCTGATTAATTTTTAGCAAATTTGCCTGAATGCCCGTAGAAAGATTGCCCATGGTAGGATGAATTTTTAGTTTTGATTATTGCTTTTCCTAAATTCGTAATAGGCTGAGTTTTATATGATTTTAAAACAATGCGTTAAATACAAGTTCTTTATTGGGCTTCAGGTTCGTAAGGACATCCGGCTCGAGGGACCAACGCGCAACCAACTGTTATTGGTTTGGTTGAAATAAGGTTATTGAAACCATAAAATGATACGGACAGATGGACTTGGACTACCTTATTTGTAAAGTGACAAGAACTAGACAGGCTTCTAAGCATTAAATGTACTTGGATCAACTTTCGTGCCCCTTCAGATATAACGTTAGAGATTTCCCAAAAGTGTTTTCGTTTTGAAAACAGATGGCTTAAATTACATTTGTGGCTTAAATATTATGATCATACAATTCATTTGCTCACTTAAGGTTTAAACTTTATTTATTTTTACACAAAAAAAATGGCCACCATTATGAATTTCATTCAAATCACGGCAAAACAATTTCAAAGAAAATGTAAGCGCCTGTGTGTTTTCTCATTTTTTTGTTTGTTTTTTTTTTTAGATTTTTTGTATTTTGTTTAAAGCTGTTGCTAAACTTTCTTTGTTTCATTGCACTTTGCTTATATTGCCAAGGTCCTGCGCTTAATTCGAAAGTGTTTGACAAGGGATTTGTAAAACACTTGGGTGTGTGTGTGTGTGTGTGTGAGTGTGTATGAGTGTGTGAGTGTTAACATATAATAGATTTTAAGTTTTAGTTTGTACTTCCAATTTGGTTAAGAATTCCATTGTGTATTTATGTTTGTATCTCTCCCCTGAACTCTCCTCTCCACTTCAGTTTTGTGACCTGGACACATATTGCCTGTACCGTAATTTGAACAATTCACAATAGTTAAGCAATGCAAGGTTTAAAAATACAAATTAAATCAACTTAACAAAAAGATATATATTTGAATAAAATTTGAACATGTTTCGAAAAATGTAACTTCCCTCTTGGCTCCAAATTTTGTTTGTTTTGCATTTCGTTTTGGTGGTTGAACATTTACTATAAAGTTTAAGTTTAAGGGGGTGGAAGGGGGATAATTGTTCTATATAGATGTGTGTGTGTGTGTTGATGTGAGTGAGCTTACTTAACTATTACATTTTTTTCGCTTGCGGTTGATTTATTGCCCCACTTTTTCTGTTTCTGTTTCGGTTTTTGTTTAATACTTAACTCTTAGCGTTTTTACAACACACACAATACAAATGGTTTTGAATTTAACTATTTTTGTTGTTGTTGTTGTTTGGTTTCTATAAAGTGTAGATGCAACGCTTTGATTATATTTTATTTTTGTTTTTTGATTGGTTTTTGTTTAGAGCAAGAAGTAGAACATAAAATTGCACTTAATACTATGAAAAAATTTACTAGAGTTCTTATAAACTAAAAAAAAATCAAATGTATATTTGCTTTAGATATTGATGGTTGTTGTTGTTTCTCTTTTGTTTCATATATAAAAAGTTTGCTGGTGACGGGTTCTTTTTTTAACATAATAGAATTAACAAAGTCGGTTGTTTAAAATAAATATATGTATATTTAGGCATAGTAATAATCATATTTAAATATTATTATTGTTAGATTGCAAATGTTGCCCAGCGCAAATGTTTCAGCAACATTTGCACGGCAGTTGGCAACACCATTACAACAACAAAGAGATACCGTTACGTGTTTACGATTTTACGCTTTTTTTGTATTTGTTTTTTGTTTTTAAGGTGCACGGTTAATGCAGAGTAAATAAGAAGAGACCATTTTTCATTTGCATTTGTTTTTGTGTTTTTGTTTTTTGTCTCGTGGCCAACAACAACAACCACAATCTGTCTGATGTCTGGTGGGGATCGGACTCTCGGCTTAGCCCTGCATGAGCACGTTCTGCTGCTGCTGCTGCTGTTGCTGCTGCTGCTGCTGCTGTTGGTTGGCAGCAGCTCGACTCCAGGCCAGCAACCCATTGGCCGCTGCCACCACCACCTGCTGCTCCTCGGGATCCGTTTGGCTGGGCGCCGCCGTCGACTGCGGAGCCACTATCACCGAGGTGGCCACGCTGCGTATGCGCACTGGACGATTACTGATGGCATTGGCCACCGGATACGGATGGACTTGTTGGTGGTGGGCTTGTCCGCCATAGCGTCGGTTGGTTCTGATGGTCAGCGTGGCGGGTAATTGCTTGCCGGCGGCCACCTCGGCAGCCAGTCGCACCACAGTCGTTGTCATCTTTCCCCCCGTTCCTGCTGCTCCTGTTGTTGCTGTTGTTGTTGTTGCTGCCTGGGACTCTACCGCCGACGCAGCCTCCGTCGACGACTTCTGCCGCTTTCAGTCGCCAAAGCGACTGCAAGCCTTCTTCCATCGGCATTGGGTGCACCATTGGTCGCGTCTCTCCATGCCATAGACCTTGCGGCATTTCTTGTTCTCGCCGCGAGTGCGACGATTCGGTGAGTTGGGCGTGTGCTTGGCCACCGCCTGCTGAACAGCCACCTGCTGTTGCAGCGGCATGGAGTTGGAGTGGGCATTGGCAACGAGGTTGTTGCTGGCAGTTGTCGGTTGCGATTGCGGTTGCGGTTGCTGGGGGCGCACAAGTGGCTGCGGCGCCTGGTAATTGGGCGTGATGGTGACACTAGAGAGGTGGTGTTGCTGCTGCTGCTGCTGCGGCTGCTGGGTGTGATGCGCTGTGATGGTGACATTCTGCTGCGTCAGCTGCTGGAGCATATTGTTGGCACTGCTGTTGCTGTGGATGAGCGGGCTGCTGCTGTTGCTGCCGCTGCCACTGCCGCTGCTTCCGCCGCTGCCCGCGTAGTTGTGATGATTGTGATGCTGGACGTAGGTCGGTGAGGGATATGGCGCTACCGAATGGGACGGACGTGACGACGACTGGCGTGGATGCTTGTTGAGCGTGGAGGACGCTGTGACAGTGATGGCGGTTGATGCGGACCAGGGATAGGTGCGGTGGGCCAGCGGCGAGGTGGGTATGCAGCTGGTGTTGTTGTTCTGCAGCTGTTGCTGGTGACGGAGCGGCTGTTGATGCGTTAGGTGGTGATGCGGATTCCGTCCTTGTCTACAGGGGTGAGGGGGGAAATCGAAATTAAAACTGATTTGATAAACGCCCTCAAACCCACATGAAACTCACTTGAATTTGCCCACCAGCTGAGTTTGGTATTCGGGATCCTCGTACGGTGGACGCGCCATGTCCCGGTGGCTGAGCGTGGGCTCGGGGGCTAGACTAGGCTGAGCTTTAACCAAATCATCATCATCATCGTCCGTAATGTAATAGAACTCCTCCTCGTCGCTGCAGGAGTCATAGTCTGCTTCTTTGCTGTAAGAGAGAAATTTAAATTTGATAAATTTTATCGATAGTTCGATAACTTTTGCTTACGTCTTACGTTATTTGACTACGTGTTAGTATGACCATTCATAATTGAGATTAGTGCGACCACGCTTCAATACGAAATCAACAAAAATCAATCGATTTTTGCTAAAAAAAAAAAACTGCAGACAAGAACACGCTAGCTGTGCCTCTAACCATTCTGTGCATCTTGCCGCCCCAGTTTCCTCAGTCCCAGGTCAGCACAGCACAAAGAAATTGTGGAAAATTTAAGCGTCGTCTGTGCCTGTCTGCGTGTGTGTGTGTGTGTGTGTGTATCTACATTGTCAATTAACAAAAAAAAGCAAAAAGCCCTCCACATAAAGTTAAAACATGTCCACTCCACGGCCCACAACGAACGAGGAGCAGCTGCCACATAAGTTCTCCACCGCCGCCGCCGCCCTCTGCCCGCTCAGCAATTGCCAATTCACAGGCGTCGTAATTAGCGTCATTGCCGATGAGCAAAAGTTGTTGTTCACCAACAAATACAAGGACAGCTGCACTTTGCTTTGCAGCTACGATTCCCAGGGTGTAATACTAAGGATTGTCTTAGGTAAAGTATATAAGTTTACCCTATGAATCCCTTCCATCAGTAAACTTGTTTTTTTTTCAGACCATGATCACGGGCACGTGCTCAAGGAGTACATGATAGGTGCGGACACGGATGCAGCCCAAATGGGCAAGCGCTGTTATGCCATTTCCCTGGAGTCGGACAATCTGGTTCTGCGTTTTGCCAGCGATCAGGATCAACAGCTCTTCCGTAAGGTGGTGGAGAATGTAAAGCAATTGAGGCCCAAATCTGTATTCTCGCAACGCACCGAGGAGTCATCCGCCTCGCAGTATTTCCAATTTTATGGCTATCTCAGTCAGCAGCAGAATATGATGCAGGACTATGTGAGGACCAGTACCTACCAGCGGGCCATTTTGGGCAATGCGATTGATTTTCAAGTAAATCTCTTAACCAACTAAGCTATGGATTTTAAATGTTTGTTCTCTATTTACCAAAGGACAAAGTTATATTGGATGTGGGAGCCGGCTCGGGCATACTCTCCTTTTTTGCCGTGCAGGCGGGAGCAGCGAAAGTCTATGCCATTGAAGCCTCCAATATGGCTCAATATGCCCAACAGCTGGTGGAGTCCAACAGTGTGCAGCACAAGATCTCTGTGATACCGGGAAAAATCGAAGAGATTGAGTTGCCCGAGAAAGTGGATGTCATCATATCGGAGCCCATGGGCTATATGCTGTACAATGAGCGCATGCTGGAGACTTATCTGCATGCCCGGAAATGGTTGAAGCCGCAGGGTAAAATGTATCCCACGCATGGGGATTTGCATATAGCTCCCTTTTCGGATGAATCGCTCTACTCGGAGCAGTACAATAAGGCAAATTTCTGGTATCAATCAGCCTTCCATGGTGTAGACCTCACCACTTTGCACAAGGAGGGCATGAAGGAGTACTTCCGTCAGCCCATTGTAGACACCTTTGACATACGCATCTGTATGGCCAAATCGGTGCGGCATGTG
Organism: Lordiphosa clarofinis; assembly: GCA_018904275.1. NCBI lineage: Eukaryota > Metazoa > Arthropoda > Insecta > Diptera > Drosophilidae > Lordiphosa > Lordiphosa clarofinis. The sequence goes on from JAEIGQ010000136.1 coordinate 886,712, forward strand.
TGTGACTTTCTCAACGACAAGGAGGATGATTTGCATGTGATTGGTAAAGCGATTTGATAGAGAAATCTCACTCAAATAATCTCCTTCCTCTTTTCTACCCAGACATACCCCTGCAGTTTCATATACTGCAAACGGGCATCTGCCATGGGCTGGCCTTTTGGTTCGATGTGGAATTCAGTGGCTCCAGCCAGAATGTGTGGCTCTCCACCTCGCCCACGGCTCCCTTGACGCACTGGTATCAAGTGCGTTGCCTGTTGCCCATGCCCATCTTCATCAAGCAGGGCCAAACACTGACGGGGCGTGTGCTGCTCGAGGCCAACCGTAGGCAATCGTACGATGTGACCATCGATCTGCACATAGAGGGCACCCTTATCTCCTCAAGCAACACATTGGATCTAAAGAATCCGTATTTTCGGTACACGGGTGCGCCGGTGCAGGCGCCGCCGGGGACCAGCACCCAGAGTCCATCGGAGCAGTACTGGACGCAGATGGATACGCAGGGAACGCGGAATTGTAAGTGTTGCTCTCTCTCTCTTTCTGCCAACTGTTTAACCTCACTGAAACTCTTCCAGCTACTAGCATGCTCAACGGCGCTCTCAGCGTTAATGGCATGGGCGATGGCGGCATGGACATTACCCACGGACTACTGCATCCGCACTAACTTGCTGGCTCCCAACTCACTTAATTTCGTTGATTGGTTCTATTCTCTTGCGTCTCCTTTTAATTAACTAATTGTGTATTTATTTATTGAACATTTGTAAATTACTTTGTGTTTGGGTTTCCACTCTCCACGCTCCCTGCTCTATTCTCTATGTACTCAAAATTTGTCTAAACTTACGATAAGCCTAAGCTAATTTTAGCCCATAGTCCGTAGCGTTTTTTAAACAGCAGCTTCAGGAAGTTACCTTAGTTAATGCCAATTGCAGCAGCTTTGAACAAAACGATTTGATTGTGTGTACCTCCAAAACTAGTTTCAATTTTGTGCTTTTGATTGTAACCGATTGCTCATAGGATTTAGTTGTTAAGCCATAATTATTTATACATTATTTGAGCTGAGAAATTATACAATTATATACACCTACATATTTATATGTTCCATTAAGTTTAGGTTCTAATCCGAGAGCTGCCAGCCTGCCAAAATGCATAGTTGACATTTATACGTACATCATAATATACATACATATGCCAGCATACATACATTAGTTGTAGATGCATTACACCTATATACATACATACATACCGTGCATTCGTGTGCTGTACTGTACCCTTTTCTAGCAACAACAACCACACCACCAACTCACATACAATACATACTACTACATAATAATATATATAGATACATATATATATATATATAGAAAGAGCATTAATGCAGAAACAAATAAGAAAACAACAAACCAATTTCAAAGCGAAACAACAACAATGGCCTTTCATTTTTTTTGCTGCTCCATTTGCACATAGGAAACAAGATTCGCCAGCGGATCAAGCGAGGGCGTTCTGGACCTTGGCCTCAAAAACTGCACCACGCCTCCAACCCACTTGGCATGCAGGTGCGCAAAGTAAGCGGCGTTGAGTGTGACCTGCTTACCATATACACTCGTCGTGCATGTGCCCCATGTACCAAGTGTTCTAGTTTCTAAAGAGAGCTTCAATTCACACACACATACAGTGGGCGTAAATTCATTTTTAACACGTTAATGTTTGATTTGTATTTGTTTTTTTTTTTGCCTTGTAATTTAAGAATGATTAATTCCAAAACTAGTGAATCATGATTTCTTCAAGATTTGGAAATTTATCATTTTTAATTCAAATTAATAAAAAATATATGAATGAACAAATTTATTGGCTTTTATTGCAATCAGTTAAAGGCCTGATTTTTTTTATTTCGGCACAATACTTTATACAAAGAAGGCTGCTTTAGATTTCAACAGAGTTCAAAAGTGTTTCTACTCATGCGAACATCGACATAAAAATTAATTTTCGTGCGTTTTGAATATATGTCTTTAAGTAAGAAAAACCTTTAGAGTTAGCAAATTCAAGGAGTTAAATCGTATTGTATTCCGTTTTCGGTTGTGGTATGCACAGAAACTTTGTTAATTGTCTGGTCAAAAAATTCCTCTATGGACCGCAAATTATGAAAAATTTTCATGCAAAAAAGTCCTGGCGATCATCAGTTTCCGAATTCGATTGATCGGAATTGATAAGAGCTGAGGTTTCTAAGAGACGGTTATTTTAAGTAAAAAACCGAAAAACTCAGTCGGTTTTTGAAAGCGAGTACATTTAACAATTTGATCGGAATTGAAAACGGAAACAGGCCTTTTTAAATGAACTTTGAAATATCCATTTTTGGTTCCAAGAACTTTTCATCAAATGTCAAGTAAATTATACAAATTTTAAACGTTAATGCGACTTGCCCTTGAAGTTAAGGTAAATGTATTATATTTGTCCTTTTTATAAGCAAATTTCAAAATAATTTCCTTCGATGAACAGCGATTTATGAAGATTTATCATGCAAAAACGACGAGCCGGTATGCTAGAGAATTACCGAATCTTTTAAGATTTCGGAATAATTTTTGACGATATTTTTGTGAATACTTTTTATGGGATTTTGCACAAAAAGAAAGGTTTCCTTAAGGTGAGTAATATCCAAGAGAATGCCATTAGAAAGATTCCCTTTTTTGTGACCGAAACTAACAAAAATACACACCAAAAAATTATTCGATATCGATATTTCGACATCCCAGGTACGGGTGGTCCGTTAACGTTGGAGCCAGAAGATTCTTAAAATTGTTTCTGCTTATAAATTGTTTAAGTCGAAAACGGAATCACTTTGAAAAACTTAACGAAAAGCTTTAACCAATAGAATAAATGTATAGCTATATATGGGTAATTATTTCTGAAGTGGGCAACTATTTTTTTTCATAGTCTCCAAAAATTTTAATTTTTTTTGCCAGCATGAAACCGCAGTTTTCAACTATTTTTAAAAGATTTTTCAGAATTTTACCATTGTGGGATGCAAAGATATAGCGACTGTTTATATATGTTAAAGTTGGTTGTTACTAAATACACTAGTTTACAGCCAAAAAGACCCATTTCTACTGAAAATTTTTTTTAGTGTAGTTTGGAATGGTGATCTCAAAAATCAATTTCAAAAAATTTTTCATGGCTCCGTTTTTGAAATATAATTTTTTTTATTTTTTGGTAGGGGCACTTACATTTTAAGCCATATCTCACTTTATAATTGTCAGATAGAGTCAAGCAAGATAAGAATCGAAAGGTTATTTCGCTGCCAGTAATCGAGTAGAACATTGTTTTTAAATCAATTTATTAGTTGAACAATAATATCCAAAAATATTTCGAAAAAATCGATTTTTTGCTCGAAAATTCATTTTTTGATCGCCTGGGAAAAAATAAAAAAATCCAAAAAATTATTTTTATTTTTTCTACATAAGAACCGCACTTCTACGAAGAAAAACAGATATCGATCATCAAAATCTGTGAACAAACACAGGAGCTGTAAGCAATTTAGTCCAAAAAAATGTGATATTTTCCTGAATATTTTAAAATAAATTTTCGTTTGCTTCGACTTTTGTTCCGTTTCTAATTTTTATTTTTGTGCTGGCTTTTCGTTCACTTCATAATTTTACCAAAAAACGAAAAAAAAGTACAATGTTAATTTTTGAAAACACACAATATACTCAAATTTGACTGTTAGTTCCTCTACTCAATTTGATCCATCTATGGTACGTGTTACACGATTTTCCTCACCAATACCTTATTTTCTTCGTAAAAGTGCGATTCTTAAGTAGAAAAAATAAAAATAATTTTTTTGTATTTATTTATATTTTTTCTAGTCGTTTAAAAATGAAATTTCTTGGATTTTCGAGCAAAAAAATCGATTTTTTTGAAATATTCTTGGTTGTTGAATTCAAACCACTGAACCGATTTCAAAACAATGCTCCACGCAATTATTGGCAGCTCCATTACCTTTCGATTTATTTCTTACTTGACTCTATCTGACAATTATGAACTGAGATATGGCTTAAAATGTAAGAGTACCTACCAAAAAAATTTAAAAAATTAATATTTCAAAAACGGAGCCATGAAAAAATTTTTGAAATCGATTTTTTAGATCACCATTCCAAACTATACTAAGAAAATTTTTCAGCTGAAATGGGTCATTTTTTTTTTTTTTTTTTGTAAACTAGTGATATTTAACGGGCCTAAAAATAAATAAAAATTTTTTAAAAATATTGCTTTTCCTTTACTTTGTGGTAAAAATATTTGCGATGGTTGAACTGGAGGAAGAAACTGACGAAACTTAAGAAAAAAAACTTAAATCGCGGTTTGTGAAAAAACGGCCATTTTGAGATTTTTCAAAAAAAATCTGGAGTAATCCTCTTGATATTCTTAGTGATTTCAAAAAGGCTTTATGATGAGACGGCCATAACTTTCCTCGAAATGCAAAAAACCGCGACACAAAGTACCAGTTTTTGATTCACCCACGATCAACTTCATACAGGCCTTAAACCATACCTAAAAATAGACCGAACTGCGTTTATAGATTCTCCAATGAAGCTTTGGTTCATGAATTATGGTAATTTTTGTTCTCTCAATTGGCTTTAAAAAATATTGACCAATTGGGCATCAACCAGCTTTTCCAATATTATGTAAATGATCTTATTAGTGATGTTTTTAATCACCAGCAGGAAAACAGCGCAAATCATTTAATTACGTCAGTTCCAGGCATCTTAGCGTCTTGCGGTTTGACTACCAAAGACATTTAAAAATTAAACGTTACTTTTTCTTGCTGGCAGTGAAGAATATTACTATTAAGACAAATTGGATAATTTTGGAGGAACTGGCGATACCCAAATGGTCAATGTTTTTCAACGACAATTGCTAGAATAAAAACGCCCATAACCCCTGAACCAAGGCTACATTGGTGAATCTGGAAATGCAGTTCGGTGTGTTTTTAGGTCTTACCTATTGCCTATATGAAGTTGTTCGTGGGTGAAACAAAAAATGGTACATCATTTGACGGTGTATTGCATTTCGCGGAAAGGAATGGCGGTCCCATCATAAAGCCTTTTTCAGATCACTAAGAATATTATGAGGATTACTCCTGATTTTTTTGAAAAATCTCAAAATGGCCGTTTTTTTACAAACCGCGATTTAAGTTTTTTTTCTTAAGTTTCGGCGGTTTCTTCCTCCAGTTCAACCATCGCAAATATTTTTACCACAAAGTAAAGGAAAAGCAATATTTTTTTTTAATTTTGATTTATTTTTAGGCCCGTTAAATATTTAGTTATAGCCAACTTTAACATATATAAACAGTCGCTATATCTTTGCATCCCACAATGGTAAAATTCTGAAAAATCTATTAAAAATCGTTGAAAACTGCGGTTTCATCCTGGCAACAAAATTAAAATTTTTGGAGACTGAAAAAAAATAATTGCCCACTTCAGAAATAATTACCCATATGCAGTATCACTTATTTTTCGCGCTAGATCAGAAGTTCTCATACTAAATGAACACCGGAAAGCCGATGCACACTATGCAATATGGATGAAAGAAAAGGTCTTGTCCAATACTAGTTATGTTAATGTCAATCTATGTAGTTAATTCACTTCGAGTGGTTCTCTTACACACTATAACCAGAGAACAATTTGATATCTCGGTACGATCGGGGAAGTCAAGTGTAGTTAGTGGAAATGGAGTATTGTGGATCGCTTAAGGGAAGTATGGGCTAACGGCTTCAATTGCCTTGCTTTTGTGTACTACTATTACTACCATTTTATTTTAGGTATTTAGATCAGGGAATTAAGCCAGATACAGAAACAAAATCGTATACGGAAATTAACCGATTAAATGATTCCTTCTCCCTTTTACATACTTTTGGAGAGACTTAAACTTAAACTTTGAAATCATTGCATCCCATTCTCTTAGAAAAGTACTTCTGTTCAAGTGAAACTTAACAAGTTAAGAAAATTTGACACAAATCCATTAGCTGAAAGTGGAAGCTAAGTAAATTCATATATCATGATCAGTTTTTTCAAGATTAATCACAAAACTCGGCCAAGTTTTCACAATTATTTGTATGCCTTTGCAAATGACAAGCAAGCGTAGAAGGAAATGAGAATTATGAAATCGGATGGACGTGAAACCAATGTTTGATCATTTTTTATATTTTACCGTTACGTATCGGAATACCGAAAAAATATTTGAGTACCTAAGTTATATTAACGATTATTTAATATATATTATTCGGTTTAATTCCGTGATTTAGATTTATCTATCAAGATTTTCAGCTTTGCTTAATTTTTGCATTCAAATTTACATATGGGCCTTGTTTTCGAAAATAAAGACCGAATTCTATGCGTTAAAGTCGCATTTCAATATGAGTACCTAATGATTAAGAAAGCGAAGCAAATGCTAACATAAGTTTCGATTTTTATTAAGTTGGAAAATTGTGAAGGGTAATTCTTGAAATTTGCAACAATTTATAATATGTTAAGATTATTCTCAAGATTTAATAGTTCCAATTGCCGACGGGTAAATAGGAGGTGTACTTCAATCGGTCCAAAAAATCGCAAAATTTGCTATATTTATTATGAACTTAGATTGTGAAGACGGGTCAATATTCAAATAAATAGTAGGTGTATCTTCTTGAGATAATTTCATGAAAAATGCCCTTCAAAGTATGCTACTTTAAAGAATATTATTAATTCATAAAAATATTTATTTTCTATTCGCTTTGGCTCTGATTCGTTTTGCATACATTATGGACAATGTCTAAACTGTCCATTATTTATTGTATTTAAAAAGATAAATTTTAAATAAAATAAAATATTAGAAGGGCAATTTTCTGGTTCTATTCAATTTTCTCAAGCCCATTCCCATACCATTTCACTTAGAGTATACAGCTGCTCCCTTGCACTTACCTCAAATGATAGTTCCTAATGTGAAGTTTGATATTGGGTTGTGTGAGTTCCACAATATGGCAGCCTTTCCAAGTACAACGGAATTTTTTCGACTGCAATGAGAGAAAAGAGAATTTGCTTAATTTATTAAAGTTAGAGTGGGAGTTGGCGGGGTTAAGTACTTGACACTGATAAGCATTCATGAGCGTCATACGTCGCTCCGGGCTGGCGCCATAGCCCTCGTAGTCGTTGCGCTCCACGTAGTAGTTAAGCGGCATTGTTTGCATATTGCCGGAATGGTCGAAGGAGCGCGCGCGAGTCTATCAACCGGTGCCGGCCCGGTGCCAAATGCTACTGTGTTGGTGCGGTGGACAATGCAACTGGCTGGCTTGGCGAACACGAGCAGCGTTGGGAAACGAACCGAACAGCGACACGGTTCCGGCTGCACTGATAACGCGCCCGGGTGTCCTTGTCGAGCAGCAGAGCCGAAGTGGCCCAATTGCATTGCCTCGACTATTTACTGGGTCAGCCCGCCTCGCCTGCTGCCGCTGACGCTGCCTTGACACGGTTTTTCACTTTTCATGCGCCTGCATTTATGCTACGCTTTATGTTGAAGGTTAGGGCAGCGCCGCTGGCAGAGCTGTTGACCCACTTAAGGCGGCACGGCCAAACACTGATTGCGTCCTTGTGCGAGTGCGAATGCTGCACAAATTGAAAATTGAGTTTTTGGCTTTCGTTTGGCCTTGGAGGGACAAATGATTAACGATTTGTTTACAACATTTGCAAAGCCCCTTTTGATGGCTTTATTTTGTTTTGTTGTGTTGTGGTTGGGGAAGGGAAGGTCCTGTTATCTTGGATTGAAATGAACAAAAGACTAATGCATTACATGATAGATAGGATTTTTTAGAATATTAGACAAAAAACGGGTTTGTTATTTTCGATTTCTAATGATTTCTGCTCTCTGTTACATACTTTTTAAAAAACTTAATATACTTTGTGTACCTTTGGTAGGGATGTCGAAAATATTATTAATATATAAAAATATCGATATTTTTAATCAAAATCAGGAATATCAATATCGCATATTTTTCCGAGGCGATAAATCGAAAGTCGAATATTTTTTGGTGATATTTTATTTTTAGCCTTCGATCACACTGTTGCGAATAACTGTTCCCTATGTTTTGGACATGTAAAGCAAAATGCTTAACACCTATTTTATTAAAGTTGAAACTGGGCAGTGGCAACTCAACAAATGTAAATGTGAACTTAGCACAAAGCATAGCAAGCTTAGCTGAAATGCAGCTCATTTTTAAAAACGGTAAAGGTAAGTATCTGATGGAGAATAACGGTAAACCAACGACTAAAAAGAAACAGCCATCTGAAACTTATAGAGATCGTATTAGAACGTTCCATATAAAACTATGAAAAACTTTTTTTTATAAAACAAAGTCCAAAGTAGCCACAGCTGATAGAAGTAAGGCGGTTTATAAGATTCATTGCAACAAATTGTACATTGCTAAAACAAAATCAAAACTTAGAACAACAAATATTCAACACAAATCAGAGTACAAACTCGGACATCAAACAATCATACCAAAAACGGCGCTGGCGACTCTACGAACTTCAAAGCAACCAAAATCCTACAGCAAAAAATTACTTCAGCAAACGCTTCACTCTAGAGATGTTATCTATATTTATACATCTGCAGGCTCGACAGACTGATTGACATATAATCAAGCCGCAGTCAAAACTGCTTAGCCTACAGATCTAAGATTTGGAATAGACCTTCGTTTAGTAATGGAGCCGCGCGCACTAAAAAAAGAAAATTTGGAAAATTTGTCCGCGAAGTGGGTCAAAAAGTCAAAGAAAAGTTTGTATGGAGCACATATCAAGCTAGCCAGCAAGATTGAGAGAAGCTTGGCTTGGCCCCGTTGGAGGAGCTGTTTAGCCAATTTTACATTATTACATAACAAGACAATGAGAGAGTGAACGACTCTTCGAGTGACAGTTTTTTGCACAAGAACAAAGTAGAAACAAATAGCGAATAGCCTCATCCGATTAAATGAAATCTTATGGCTTATACAAAACACATGAAGTTGGAATTACACAAAAGCTAGCAGCCAAAAAAAGGTACGTACATATGTAGCCAAAGAAATGTTACACAACTGTGGCTCTCATTCAATATTTTCGACTAAGTTCTTGTACTAAGAGTGCGGGAAAGAGGAAGTGAACATAAGAGGGATCGACTTATACTCACACAAATTAGGTATGTGTTACAAATATGTCATGCATCTCTTGGCTCTCTAAGCCTAGGGGAAAAACTGGAGAGCGGTGGAAGATGGAAAGGAAGGTGAGGAAAAGAGTGATGAGCGGAGGAGAGGGGTGGGGAAAAAAGGGAGAGGTATGTTTTCAGCATCTACTTGACTGGCAGGAATTAATATAAAATTTCGGAATTTGCAAGAGCCTAGAAAATTTTGAATGTTTCCTTTAGGATGGGATGGAAAAAAAATTTAGCATGTGTACACTAGACTGAACAAAATCGTATGTGATTTTTTTTTAATGTTCATTTCCTCAGGACGCCTAAAATTCAGTTTACCCTTTTCTATTTTACTTAAAATATATATATTTTTTTATATAAGGGACGTTCAGTCTAGTGTACACTGTACAGGCCACTTTTGATATATTTTTAACAGCTGTGAACTTGAAACTATCTACAAGATAAAACAACACAACTTCTTTAAATCTTATCTATTAATCTATTTTATAGACACACAAACTGCCAAGAGACTTAACTAGAAAACGGACACGGAAAACTGTAAGCACCTACACAGATCAAACAATAAGTCAGGATCCAACTCCACGTCAAACGGAACAGATGTGTAAAACAAAGTATGTAAAAATGTTTAGTGTATTATTTTGATAAAATCAATGTTACATTGTAATTGGAAATTGTTTTGTAGTGTCCCTGAAGATGGTTGCCAGGGAGAAACTGAAATATATTGGATAAACAGCTTACTCATCTGTGTTTTACTTGACCTCGAGAATGTAATACTTAAAGTCTACAAAAAATTTTCAAATTTGTTAGATTTTGATAAAAATGTTTCCCAATTTTAACCAAAAATGGAAAACTTATCAAAACCTTAGAGGCTCTTCGCGCCCATTAAAACATAACTTTTTAACATCAGCAATCGTGCCCGTTTGGTCCTTAACTCCCTGTCCTTCCCTTGTTTCACATAATCTACACACAATATCCAGAATATTAAAGTTATTTTAGCCTGGGAGAGTGAAAGTTGCAAACTGCGAAATGCCACATAATCATAAACATAAATAACTGTGCGCTACTTAAGCGGCGTAAATTGTTAACGCACGTGGTTGCCACACACACATACACTCACATGTGTGGGAGTGGCAAGTCTTTGTGCCGTTTCTCTACACACTTTTCGTTTTAACTTGGTGCAATTAGTGGGCTCCCATAATTCGTTTGCGGCCAGCAGCGAACTGAGGCAGGATATGGGGCATATCCTGAACCCATAAATATACACACAAAACTCGTACATTGTGTACATACAAACAAATGTGGCAGATGTGTTTGCCACACATTTGAGACCCGCATGCTAATATGAAGTATATACAAGTTTGAAGTCTTCATCTGACTAATCACTGGAAGCTTTGGCAATCTCCTAATTAAATTTCAAGTTGAAAATCAAATCAAACTGAATTATGTCTCCTTGTTTAGCTGGCTGCGTGTTAATTATCTGTGGGTCTAATGAGCCACATTTTGTGTGGAGTTGGAGGAGGTAAACGACGCTTGTCTAAATAATGAAACAGAAACCATTTTAGCCATTTGCCGGCACAACACTCCAGAAGGAGAAAGGGAGAGAGAGAGAATCATAAAACAACCCTGGAGTCCCATTCCTACCGCACCATTTACTGATTTGGAGCAGGAACGGCCTGTGAATGGGGGGCATTCCCGAAACAAACAAAACTTTTCAAACTGGCCACAGATCAGGCAAACATATGAAATTTCCATTTCCGTATCCCCACACCTTATCATTTCTCTTTCGCTGGCATATAATTTCCTATAACTTTCACATTCAATGAACATCTACTTGACATCCCATCCACACCTTCTACGTGCGTTGTATAAATAAAAGCGCTTCGCTCTTTCTCTGGCAAAGCATAAACAACCCCCAAACCCCCAACAGAATCGAGCCAAAAATACCGAAACCCAAAGCCCAAAACGAAAATGAAACCAGAACAGCTGTGGAAGGACAAACATGAAATTGGGTCAACTGTATACACATAAGACGAGTCGCTGCCTGTACATAGCTTGGGTCTGGGGGTTGGCCATGTCCCTGTCCCTGCCACATGAAAACGTCACCATAAGAGAGCGAGAGCCACTGTTAACTTAATGAAAACTGGGCCAAAATGAGAGGTATTAACTTAACAGAAAAAGAGAGACCTCTAAGAGAACCTACCCGAAGAGTGTTTGCCGGGAAGTGTGTTTATTATGATTTCTGTTGGTTCAAATTTGGGTCACTGGAATATACGTTATGTGGCCGCTGCAGAGGATTCCCAGTTGTTTCGTTTGCAAAATGGAGCGGAAGCATAAATTATTGACTTTGGCCAAAAATAGCACGAATTTTGCGCTGTATTTTATGCTCAATAATAAAGCTAAAAGGTTTTTACTTTGCTCGTCTAATGGGGCTTAATTTTTTGGCAAATTTAAATTGCACACTTGGCATTTCGTTTCGCTTATCCCTAAGCACAAAAGTAGGCAACGAAATGCTGCTTAAGCGCGTCATGGCAATATTTCGTTTTTAGAGTGGGAGCTTAACAATTGATTGTTTGCTCTTCGAAACTAATTTTGAACAGTTGATGATGGAAAAGTTGTCGCCACATTTCGATTTGCATGTGGGTTGGAATTTCTGTTTATGTTTTTTTTTCCAAGTTCTTATCGCAAGTTGCCAACAGACAGCCAGCGCAAGCGACGGAAATTGGGTCACATCAGATAAGCAAGGTGGAAGAGTGAGAGCATAATTTGTTTGGAGATTGTTTGGAAAATGGTAGATTTGTAATAAGATTATACAAGAATCAGGTAGGGTTAGGCCAGAGTAAAAAACACAGATTTTGACGGCATCTGCTCCAATCTTTTTAACTAAAGCCCATTTTCCAACCTATTGTTCCTTTTTCAGGTAAAAGATATAGTTATCCGATTGACCAAATAATTCAAATCTGTTGGAAAGCGTTTAGAATCAGCTAACATTGAAAACGTAACAAGTTACTTTAATTAAAACACAGTTACCAACCGTAATCTATAATATATAGTCATCCGATCCGGGGGTTTGTGGTGTCGAAAATGAAAAAAAATTTTAAATGAAAGTTGTCAACTTCTGGGCTTATTTATAATACCCTTTGTAAGAAAATTGTAAAACGGTAATATCGGATTGAGGCTTATCATTCATTTTCAATTTGTATAGAAAGATATAAAACATTTAATGTTGAAAACAAAAACAACAACAATGTTTGCTACGGCATTCGAACTCACGATCCTATGTGAAAAAGGCTGGGATCTGAAAAAGGCTTTATGATGGGACGGTCATAACTTTCCGAGGAATGCAAAAAACGGCCAAATGAAGTACCATTTTTTGATTCACCCACGATCAACTTTATAAATGTATGGAGACTATAAAAAAATGGTGTCCCACTTCAGAAATAATTACACATATAATATAATAATATTATATTATAACACAGAGGAACAAAATTCAACTTTTTTTTTTGCCTGGGACTGGGACCAATAAATTGTGAAACTAGAGGCATTAAATAGCAACGTGTTTAATGGGCACTTTTATACTAACAACACAAAGCTACAACCTCTGTTGCTGGTTAAAAGAAGATGAAAGCTAAAATTTTGAAAAATTCACCAAAGCTGAAAGGAATCACCAGTATTCTAATATAAAATTCCCATAAACGGTTAGTACCATGCCCATAGAGGTCTAACTTAGAATATGGAATTAATGGAAACTCTCATAGAATTGTATAAGATTTTAACTATATTGAGATACGGACTAATAAAATGTGTACTTAAGAGATGGTAGCATGCATCGAAAAACCGCGATGGTGGGTACCACATTTGACAGCACCCATCATCGAGGCAATATAGGTCATAAACTAGAGATCAAAATAGACCGAACTGCGTTTTTAGATTCACCATCGGACCCTTAAGTCACGGGCTATGGCTGTCTTTGTACAAGCAATTGCCTCAGAGCAACATTGACCATATGGGTATCAAGAGCGTCTCCAAAATTATGCAATAAATTCTATAAATAAAAGTCGTCCTTTCCATTAAGAAAATCAAAAATTTAGTTTAAAAATGTCTTTGGTGGACAAACCGCGATACGCTAAGATGCCTTGAACTGATGTATTTAAATGATCCGATCTGTTTTTCTGCTGGTATTGAAGCACTTTACTCATAAGATTAATTCCATAATTTTGGTGAAACTGGTTTCGCCCAAATGGTCAATGTTGTTTGAAGGCAATTGCTGGTATATAAATGCCTAAGAACCGCGAACCAAGCTTTTATTGGTAAAGCTGAAAACGCGATTCAGTCTATTTTTATCTCTAGATTATGGCCTATATTGCTTCGATGATGGGTGCTGTCAAATGTGGTACCCATCATCGCGGTTTTTCGATGCATGCTACCATCTCTTAAGTACACATTTTATTAGTCCGTATCTCAATATAGTTAAAATCTTATACAATTCTATCGAGTGGTTTTCCATTAATTCCACTTTCTAAGTTAGACCTCTATGGGCGGGGTACTAACCGCTTGTCCATTGGAGGCGGGAATTTGGTATAACAATGGTGGTGACCCCCTCTAACTTTGGTGAATTTTCCAAAATTTTAGCTCTTATATTTTTTTAACCAGCAATAGAGGTTGTAACTTTGTGTTGCTAGTATAAAAGTGCCCATTAAACGCGAACTTGACGTGCTCCAGAAAAACTGGGTATGGGGTGTTGCTACCTAATGCCTCTAGTTTCAGAATTTATTGGTCCCAGTCCCAGGCAATTTTGAGTGTTCCACAGTGTAATATAAAATAATTTAAATTAAGTCGAAGGTATCTTATCAGGAAAAAATCGCACAGTCAGCTTCTTATGTATCAAGATGAATGTTTGTCTGTCTGTTCCTTATGCCTGCCCACGCCATTCATCCGATTGTAATAAAACTTTGGGGATTGGTTAGACTCTTGCTCTGAAAGGTTTCGATTGCGATGAAACTTTGGGGCATGGATAATTGATTACCTGGAGTTGAACATAGGTTATATAATTTTTATTTAAATGGTCCAAAAAACCGCAAAACTATCAAAAGATCCAGTGGCCCACGAAATCGAGAATTTTTCAACATTTTCATAGGTCCTAAGGTTATTATAAGGATTGGATAAAGATGGTCACTGAAGACGCATATTTAAGAAATTTAAACCAAAGACATTTTCGACGTGAGTAAATAAGATATTTAGGCAAAATAGTTCAAAATATATTGCGAAATTCGCAAATTACGGGCAAAAACATTACATAATTTGAAAAATTTTCATTTGACTTTAATTTTGTAAAAAAGACTGGCTGGTAAATAGGAGGTGTAGATAAAACGGGTGGACCAAACTGTCAAAACAATAGAGAATTTTTACATAATTGTATAATGAGTTCAAATTTGATATATAGATAGATAGATCTGAGTGCGAGTGGTTGTCTCCGAGTTATATGCCATGATACGCGAACATTTCTCTAAGCCTCGCAAACCACCCCGAATTATTTCGCATCATTTTCTCAGCAAGGAAATGCGGGAGTCTAGAATCTTCATACTCAAATAATATTCTTGACAGGTATTTGAGATGAAGTGTTAGACTATAGATGTGTCCATCTTCTAGTCCTGCGTCAATTCCCACTATGTAGTTCGGTGTGCTTTCTGGTAGCTTGAGTATTCTCTTTAGAAAATATCGCTGCAATTGGTCTGCTTCTTCCTTTATTTCTCCACCCCAGACTTGTAAACGCGTAAATGGTGTCGGCAAATACCAATATAATCTCTAAGAAGCCGAACGGCCATATATTAGATTTACACTATGCAGCTAGTTTTTGGTGGCGATC